>PVKP010007005.1:0-79596 GCA_004027715.1 Plecturocebus donacophilus
GGGGAGGGAGAAGGGAAGGGAAGGGGAAGGGGGAAGGGAAGGAGGAAGGGGGAAGGTGGAAGGGAAGGGAGAGAAGAGAACTTTCATAATCTGATAAAGGGTGACTATAAAAAACACACAACTAGCATTGCATTTAATGATGAAAGACTCAATGCTTTTCCCCTAAGATGAGGAACAAGGCAAGGATGTCTGCTGTCACCACTTCCATTCCATATAGCACTGGAAGTTTTGGCCAGTGTGTTCAGGTAAAATAAGTAAATAAAAGTCATCTAGTTTGCTTTTCTTTACAGCTAAATTATCTTTATTTTGCAGATGATATGATAATCTATGGAACAAATCCTGTGGAATCTATACAAATACCGTTATAACTGTAGTGAGTTAAGCATGGTGGTAGCATATAAGATCAATATGTAAAAATCAGTTGTAGTCTATATACTAGTCACAATAGGAAATTGAAACCAAAAATACCATTTACAAACATATCAAAAATATAAAATACTTAGGGACAAGTCTGACAAAAGACATGAAAACCTAGACATTAAAAGCTATAAAATATTGCTGAGAGGAGTTTAAAAAAGACCTAAATAAATGGAAAGATATACCATATTAATGGATTGGAAGACTGAATATTGTTAGTGTCAATTCTTCCCAGATTGAGTTACAGTTTCAACTCTATCCCATTCAATATGGGCAAGTTATTTTTATAGAAAATGACAAGCTGATTCTAAAATTCACTTGGACATCATGCAAAGAACACAAAATAACTAAAATGGTCTTGATGAAAAAAAAAAAAGAGTCAGAGGACTTACACCATCTCGCTTCAAGTCTTTGTACAAAGCCACAGTAATCAAAATAGTGTGATATTAGCATCAAAATAAACAATGGCATAAATAAGAGTTGGTAGCTAGACCGGCTTATAGGTGGTTAATTGATTTTGATCAAAGGCACAAAGGCAATTCAGTGGACACATGGACATATGGTGCTGCAGTAATTGGATATCCACATTAAAAAATAACTTCAATCCATATATCACATCATATATAAAAAATAGCTCAAATGGGCCATAGGCTTAAGTGTAAAACTTTAAATTATAGAACTTCTGGAAGACAACATAAGGAAAGATATTTGTGACCTTGGGCTACTTCAGAAAAAAATTGAAAAACTGGACTTCATCAGCATTAAGAACTTCTGCTCTTCAAAAGACTTTTTTTTTTTTTAATTTTTTAAAGTTCATGGGTACATGTGTAAGATGTACAGGTCTGCTACATAGGTGAATGTGTGCCATGATGGTTTGCTGCACAGATCATCCCATCACCCAGTTATTAAGCCCAGTATGCATTAGCTATTCCTCCTGATGCTCTCCCTCCCCTCACTCCAACAGACCCCAGTGTGTGTTGTTCCCCACCATGTGTCTATGTGTTCTCATCATTCAGTTCCCACTTGTAAGTGAGAACATGTGATGTTTGGTTTTTCTTTCCCGAATTAGTTTGCCATGGATAATAGCTTCCATCTCCATCCCTGTTCCTGCAAAGGACATAATCTCATACCTTTCTCTGGCTGCATAGTATGCCATTGTGTACCACATCTTCTTTATTCAGTGTATCATTGATAGGCATTTAAGCTGATTTCACCTCTTTGCTATTGTGAACAGAGCTGCAATGAACATACATGTACATGTGTCTTTATAATAGAATGATTTAAATTCTTTTGGGTATATACTCAGTAATGGGATTCCTGGATCAAATGACATTTCTGCCTCTTGGTCTCTGAGGAGTGGCCATGCTGTCTTCCACAATGGTTGAGCGAATTTACATTCCCACCAACAGTGTAAAAGCATTCCTTTTTCTCCACAACCTCGCCAGCATCTGTTGTTTTTAGACTTCCTAGTAATAGCCATTCTGACTGGCATGAGATGGATCTCATTGTAGTTTTGGTATTCAATTGTAGTTTGAGATACCTCTTTTGTGGTATCTCATTCGCAAGAACTTCTGCTCTTCAAAAGGCATTGTTTTTTATTTCCTTAAAAGAACAAATCTCATTTGCATTTCTCTACTTATCAGTGATGTTGAGCTTTTTTTTATATGTTTATTGGCCACATGTATTGAAAGACATTGTTCAGAGAATCAAAAGTAAGTCACAGACAGGGAGAAACTGTGAATCACACATCTGATAAAAGACTTGTATCCAGAATACATAAAGAACCCTTAAAATTCAACAAATAAAAATTAGAAATGGACAAAAATATCGAGCAAATACTTCACCAAGGAAGATGTACAGCATGAATGTCAATTAAGCACATAAAAGATATTCAGCATTACTAGCCAAAGAGGGATGTGCAGATTAAAACCACAGTGAGATAGCATTACACATCTATTAGAAAGTCGAACATGAGAAAGACTGAGCCTCAATGTTGGCAAGGATTAGAACTGCCATACACTGCTTGTGGAAATGTAAAATGATAAAACTACTTTGAAAAACAGTTTGGCAGTTTTTTGAAAAGTTAAATATATATCTGCCATATGATGCAGCCATTTGACCTCTGTTTAACCAAGTAGAAATAAAAGCCCCTGTTCATTTAATGATTTCTACACCAACAGTGATGGCAGTAGCCAAATCCAAAAACAGCCCAAATGTCCATTGAAAGGTGAAAAATAAACCAACGATGGTATATCTATACAATAAAATACTACTCAGCAATAACAAGGAATGAACTATTGATACTCACGGGAACTTAGATGAGTCTCAAAATAATGACACTGGTGGGACACAGTGGCTCACGCCTGTAATCCCAGCACTTTGGGAGGCTGAGGCAGGCAGATCATCTGAGGTCAAAAGTTCAAGACCAGCTTGACCAACATGGTGAAACCCTGTCTCTATTAAAAATACAAAAATCAGCCGGGTATGTTGGCACACACCTATAATCCCAGCTACTCAGGAGGCTGAGGCAGAAGAATAGCCAGAACCTGGGAGGCAAATGTTGCAGTGAGCCAATATCGTGCCACTGCACTGTAGCCTAGGAGACAGAGTGAGGTCCTATCTCAAAAAACAAGCAACAACAGAAAAAAACAAAAAACAAAATAATGACATTGAGTGAAAGAAGCCATGCAAAATAGAATGCATGTTGTATTATTTTACTTTATAAAATTCTAGAAAACGCAAGCAAATATATAGGGACATAAAGCAGATTGGTATTGACCTGGATGGAAGTTGGGAGAGGGACAGGGAGGAAGCATCAGGACCCATGAGGGAATGTTCAGTACCTTGAACGCATTGACAGTTTCACTAGTGTACACGTAGGGGAGGAAAGATTTCTCATGCATCTCAAGGTCCATGGCTAAGGCACCTATAATAAAAGACAGATTAACAAGAGAGCATGCAGTTTTATTCAATATAAGTTTTATGTGACTTGAGGAATGAAATCACAGAAATAACTTTAGAAATGAAGACCCAAAGAGACAGGGAAAACTATTTTTATGGATGGTTGTGTAGAAGTATGACTGCACTAAAGGGGTGTCATCTAGTGGAAGCAATCTGGGGGGAACTTGGCGATCCCTATTTGTTCAGATTCTTGGCATCTCTGTGTCTTTGGGGAGCAGGAAATTACCTTTCTCTGGATATAGGGTGCGCTTCTCTAGCACAAGGGTCTCATGACTTACTTTAGAGGATGTCTTGAGAATTGTCTTATGATCTGCTTCGGGAGCGAAGGTGGGAGGTCAGAGAGACTTTCTTGTTTCTGCTGCTTTCTCAAATGCCAAGGTGCCGTATTTTGGAGTAGTGTATCCTGAACCCCATTGTATATGTTAAAACTCATCAGATTGTATGCTTTATATATGTGAAGTCAATTTATGTCAATTATTTCTCAATTAACTTCTTAAAATAATTAGAGGACATTATGCACTTTAATCCAAATACATTTTTTAAGTATGTAACATGAATGAATTAAAGAAAATAAAACTTGAAAATTGATGCCAAAGGAAATGTGATGTAAAAAAACAGTGTCCTCTAATGTGGCCCAGTGACCACTGATATCAACAGTTCTCAAACTGAATCCAAAGTTTCAGATTTTCTACAGTGAGAACACCAGGTTCGGACAGCTTTACAGGCAAGTTCTGCCAAATATTCCAGTTTCCAATAATTCCAACCCTACACAGAGGATCCCAGAGGCTGGAAAAGAAAGACGATATCCCTCAGCTCATTTTTTTTTTTCAGCCTTAGCCTCCTGGGTGGCTTGGATGATAGGGTGTGCCCTTATGCCTCCCTGCTTTTTGTATTTTTTGTAGAGATGGGGTTTCACCATGTTGTCCAGGTTGGTTTCCAACTCCTGGGCTCAAGTGACCTGCCTGCCCCAGCCTCCTAAAGTGTTGAGATTACAGGCATGAGCCACCATGCTCAGCCCTTGTGGCTTATTTTTATGAGGTTATTATAACCTTGATACCCAAAGCAGATGGAATGCAATAGAAAAAGACCCTTCCTTACCCTTGAATATGGATATAAAACTTTGGACAAAGTATCAGCAAACAGAATCTTGTAATTCTGTCCATCAATTTATTTCATCGATTTATCTTACCAGTTGATCAACACATCAGTTTATCTCAAGAATGCAAAGTTGGCTTGACTTTGGGAAAGAGATTAATGTAATTCACATTAGACAAGTCGAAGAGCAGATGCTACATAATAATCTCAACAGGTGCAGAGAAAGAGGGCAACAAATTTCAACATTCATTCATGACAAAAGCTCCTAGAAAAACGGGAAGAGAAGAAAATTTTCTTTAACCTAATAAGTGGTAGCAACAGAAACCTTAGAGCAAGCAGTTAGCATGAAGAAGAATTGAAAACATTCCCTTTAAAATCAGGCAGGGCCAGGCGCCGTGACTCACACCTCTAATCTCAGTGCTTTGGGAGGCTGAGGAGGGAGGATTGCTTGAGGCCAGGATTTTGAGAGCAGCCTTTGGGGCATATCGAGACCCCTGTCTCTACAGAAAGTAAAATAAAATTAAAAACTTCGCTGGGTATGGTGGTGCACATCTGTTCTCCCAGCTACTCAGGAGGCTAATTGGGGAGGATCACTTGAGCTCAGGAATTCAAGGTTACAGTGAACCATGGTTACGCCACTGCGCTCCAGCCTGGGTAACAGAGTGAGACCCTATCTCTTAAGAATAAACATTAGAAATAATAAAAATCAAATCAAGCAGAAGACAAAGATGTCTGCTCATGCCATTTCTGGATGCTATTGTATTGAAGGTACAGCATAGTAAAAGAAAAAACAAGATAAAGTAAATTTTAAAAAAATTAAATGATATGAAGATTGAAAAGAAAGGAAAAAAATCTACTTGCAAATGATGCAACTTTTTATACAGTCAAGATGAAGGAATTCATGGATGTACTATTAGGATTGAGGAAAATTCAGTGAGGCTGCTAGGCACAAAATCAATGTGGAAAAATCCACGATATTTCTAGGTCCCAGTACAAACAATTAGAAAATGTAAATAACGGAAAATGATGGTGTTGACCACAGTTGTCCCTTCTGAGGCATGTGAGGGGCTGTGCCCACTTCAGCATATTTACATGAGGATTCAGCGAGACAAGTCAGTCAAGAGCTAGCAAGTGCAAAGTTACGAAGTTACCAAATGTCACTTTCTCTTCTTTCTCCCTGGGCACTGGGTTAAGGACATTCTGGAGACCACTTGCCAGGACTCAGCTCCTCTTGGCCTCTGGAGCTCCAGGAAGACAGGTATGACCCTCACCCAACTATCTACCATGTAAGGCGGAAAAGGACCAGTGACGCAAGAGATAAGGCGCAGGGTGGGGGGGTGGCCGAAGGAGCAGACAATGGTGGGCGATGCTTCCCATCTGGAAGCACTGTACTAGGGGCCTGAGAGTGGGCAGAATCTAGGCATTCAGAAAAAACATAAAGGCTACTCTGTGGACAGTGTAGACAATGGCTAGAGTGGAAGCATGGAGAGGGTTTAGGGCAGGAGGGTTGCTGTTGGCTGTAGCCAGGCACGTACAGAGTGGAACTGTGTGCAGCAAATGGAGAAGTTGCTAATGGCGGGACTTCCGGCATCACACAGATGCCCCACTGGCGAAGGGGCCGAGGCAAGGAGACCTGGATGTGGCGACACCGTGACCTCTGACCTCCCCCCACGCTCCTTACCGTGCCTGCCTCTGAGCTCAGCAGAGTCATCCATTCCACTCCTGGCTCTGCCCAGCCCTGGTGGCTCCCCTCGAGCTGGTGGCCTTCTGCCCTCTGAGGTTTAGAGAGAAGCCTCCTGTCTGCGGGAGGAAATCTCTGCAAGGTGTTTACTGCAGGGGCCCGGGGAGCCAGGGTGGCCACGAGCCAAGTCTGAGTGCTGACCAGGGATTTTGCAAGGAAGGAGGAAGGGGGCCTGGATGTTTGAACAGCTGTGGTGGATCAGGGGCTGCCATGCTCCATCCCCCTCTCCCCCTCCCCTGCTTCCGGGCTTTGACACCCTGTTCTACCTGGGGTCCTGCCTGTTGAAGTGCCCGTTAATGGGACTCTAGGACCAGAGGGCATTTTCTGCCCCCAAATAGGCAGATTGTGGAAGGAAAGTGTTCTGCATTTTCTACTAGGTGGGTTTTAGGTAGGGGCTCACAGGCATACAAGCTGAACTGTGCCTTGGAGTTCCACAGAGGATGGGCTGGAGACTTGGCCAAGCAAAACATGCTGAATCGTAAATCTGTCACAAGCTGAAGTTAGCTTGGGAGGTACCAAGGATACCTTCTCAGCACAGGATACGGGAGTACCAGGCTGGAGGATGTTTGAGAAGCTGAATCTCCCATGCCCCTGTCTCTCCTGGAGGTAGGCTTGGAGGGTGGTGATGGGGCCTGGAGATTGTGGGGATCCTCAAGTGAAGGCTTCCCAGTCTCAAACTCTGATCAACTCTCCCGGAAACACCAGCCTGAATTCTCTTGGACAGCTGCAAAAACCTTTTACGAACCATGTCTCCCGAATCTAGCATCCACCTTCTGGTGCATGCCCTTCTCACAGCACCAGCATCTTCGTGCTCTTCCTTCACGGGTGTTTAATGAGCACCCAGGGCATCCTTGGGCTGCGGACCCTGCAGCCACCTGCCAGGGACCATGGACCCTGAGTTTGCTCCCATGTTAGGAGGCCGGGAGTGGAGGGCTGAAGCTGTGATGTTCTGTTCAGGCCACGTGGATTGTCCGCACAAAACCACGCCACTGGAGAATTGCCTGCAGTGGCCGCAGTCACTGTCAGTGAGCACACTGTCATGGTATGAAATGGATATTCTCCAGGAAACGTTAAAGATGGTCCACAAGGGTGCTCAGACCCTCTTGGGTAAAGCGCTCTCCTCTTAGATGACTAAGAACGAATAGCGATATCACTTGGAAAGTCAGCAATAGAGAGCAACCTGCATCCCACGTCCCCAACCTAGTGGGCAGGCCCGGAAGGAATAGACATCTAAGCTCAGGTCCCATCCTAGCCACTCCCCAGCTGTGTCACTCACGGAGCCTCAGTCTTTTCATCGGAAAAAGGGGGGCAGTGATGCCTACCACAGGTTGTTGTGAAGACAGGAGGAGACATAAAAGGCTTGCCACACAGTGGCTTTGCCCAGTGCTAACTCCCTTCCCCGCATCACCCCACCCCGGAGCCCAGTGGCGGCTGAGGAGCAGCACCCGGGAATCCCCAAGAAGAGCTGGGCTTTCCTGCCTCCCAGCGGGTGTCCTCCTTGCCACTGCTTTTCCAGCACTTTCCAGCCCATAAGTGTGTGCAGCCCTGGGGTGCTAGGGAGTGGGAGGAGCTAGCTGCAGGGTGGGGGGCAGGGAATGGGGTGGATTTTGCTGACTTAGCCTTTTCTGCTCCTGCCTGGATCAAAGTGGGGAGGCACGAAAGGAAAGAAACACGCCTGTGTGCAGCCAGCCTTGTTCTCCCCTCTGACTGGGGAGCTCTAAGGGGCAGCATTGGCCTGGAGGCTCTGGAATAGGAGGGGCCAGGAACACGGGGCTGGGCCTCCAGGGTCAGGTCAGGTTTCTGCGCCCCCAAGAAGAACCTGGAAAGTTAGGGGCTCTTTGCTCCTTTCCCTGTCTCTGCTCCCGTCCCCCTGTGCCCCTGGCCTTCTGGCTGGCTCTCTCCTCTCCAGCTTTTCCACTTATGAAAGCTGAAAGCCATGGGTTGCACACACTCTCTGGTACCCATTTATGGGCCTTGAGCACACGAAGGTAATGGAGCTGGGGGTTCCTGACTTGTTCCTGCTTTTCCAGGGACGCGGCCACAGAAGACTGTCACTGCCAAGGCCTCTCTTGGGGACTTGAAAGCCTGGGAGTTGAGCATCGTCCTGTTGCCCCAGGGAACCCTCCGCTGCTCCTTCCTTGCTGCTGCAGAACTGCCCTCCTGGCCGGTGCCCTGGTGCCCAGGCCTTGCCCTGTGACTGCCTGTGCCTGGTCGTGTGGCGCTGGGCATAATCACTCATCCTTATCAGAGAGACAGCCAGGGATAATGGAGGGGACTTGGTCCGGGGCCACACTGCCACAGCATGGCCACTTGCTAGGTGGGCCGCTTGGGAGAATGGGCCTCTCTGAGCCTCAGTCGTCTCATCTGCCAAGTGGCAATGAGAATGCTCTCCTGTGAGCAAGTCCCCGGGCTGGCCTGGCATGGTCCGGGAGAGACTTGGCAGCGCTGCTGCGTTCCCGCCTGCTCTTCTGGCCCACGAGGAAGGTCAGGATGTCAGTAGCCAAGACACCTGCCTTGTTGAGTGAGCTGGGCTGAAGAAGGGGCCTGGGCTGTGGCCGGAGCCCCACATCCTTCCTCCCTCTTCCTCCACGCCCCACCTGGTTGCCCAAGTACAAGGCAGAGGAGCAGAGGGGAAGGGGACCAAGCTGAGTTTGAGCCTTCTAGGACCCAGGCGAGTGCTTTATCCCAAGCCCTCCTCTTCACAAGCCTATAGCGTAAACACTATTGCACCCATTTTATAGATTAAAGCCAAGGCCGTGGGACTTCAGCAATGCGTCCTGGGTCTTGCACACAGCCTCGCCATGTTGCTGCCAAAGCTGGGCCTTCTGCAGAGCTGGCGCAGGGAGCCCTGTGGGCACCAAGGGGGGCTCTTTTCCAAATGGCCCTTGCAGGCTAAGCTTCCACATATGGTGCAACCAGGAGTGACTAGCACAGGCCTGGCCCCGCAGCTCCAGCCTTTCCCGGTTCCAAGAAGTCCCGCCCACCACCTGCACCCAGGCTTCCTCTTGGCCTGCTCCAAAACCAGGCTAGGGGTCCTAGAGTCCTACTGCTTGAATTCCAGCCCCAGCCTGTGCTTACTAGCTAGAGAGTCCTGGGAAGGTTTGCAGCCCAGGGCTACCCGCTGCTCTCAAGCTCCCCTAGTACCGAACGCCTCTCAGCCTCTTGCCCATGCTCAGGTGGAAGTCAGGTCATGAGGGGCTGGCAAAGGCCGAGGCTCCTTGGAAATTACAGACAGCAGTCCTGCTTCCCTTTCTGACCAACTGGTGTCCATGCTCTGCTCCGGCTAGTAAATATGCTTTTTTTATTTTGAGCTGGAGTCTTGCTCTGTTGCCAGGCTGGAGTGCCATGGTACGATCTCAGCTCACTGCCACCTCCATCTCCCAGGTTCAAGCGATTCTCCTGCCTCAGCCTCCTGAGGGGCTGGAACTACAGGCGTGCACCACCATGCCTGGCTAATTTTTATATTTTTAGTAGAGACGGGGTTTCACCATGTTGGCCGGGCTGGTCTCAAACTCCTGACCTCAGGTGATCTTCCCATCTCAGCCTTCCAGGCATGACACAACTCGCCCAGCCAGTAAATATTCTTAATATCACCCTGGTTAGAAATCTGCTTCAACTACATTTATCCCTTGCCCATTGTGTGTGGTTCTGGTGTTAGGCTATGTGTGTGTGTGTTGGGGTTGGAGGAGGGGGGGACCAAGGTGATTTAGACAGCAGGCCCTATCCTGCTTAAGGAACTCAAAGGGAGAAGACACACACAACACCCCCTCACTCAACAGTTCTGCAGATAAGGCAGAGAATGGCATGTGTGTACAGGAGGAGTAAATGAAGTTTTGTGGGAACAAAGGAAACCATCAACTCTTGCTAAAGTTGGGGGAGGTGGGGCAATCTTGGAAGGCCTTCTGGGGGAGGGGTCCTCAGGGATGAGTATGGTAAGATGGGTAGGATTTCTTCCAGTGGAAAAACAGACAGGGGTATTCCAAGCTGGAGGAAACGGTAGAAGCAAACACATGGAGACTTGGAGAGTGAGTCGTGCTTGGTGGGGCAGATAATTTGCTGAAGGGGAGATTTATGGTGAAATCAAAAAGGGGGCTGAGGGGAACGCTGTCCAGGAGACACAGCTGATGCCTGTTTCCCCACTGGTGACGCAAATGCTAAAGAAGTTCAGCCGGGCCTGGGGGCTCATGCCTGTAATCTCAGCGCTTTGAGAGGCCAAGGCAGGTGGATCACCTGAGGTCAGGAGTTCAAGACCAGCCTGGACAACATGGTGAAACCCCGTCTCTACTAAAAATACAAAAATTAGCTGGGTGTGGTGGTGGGTACCTGTAATCCCAGCTATCCAGTAGGCTTAGGCAGGAGAATTGCTTGAACCCGGGAGGCAGAGGTTGCAGTGAGCCCAGATGGTGCTACTGCACTCCAGCCTGGGCAATGAATAAATCTTCATCAAAACAAAACAAAGATCTAAAGCAGTTCATGAGAAGGCAACACGTTTTCCTCTGCTACAAAAAGATTTTCCAAGTAATTCGGCTAGTTTCAAATGATTCTGATAACAAGTACCTGAAGGACTGGGCAAGGGAAGAATTCAAAAGAAACACGAGTGCCACTGAGAGGTATGGGGCCACAGTCATGAGATGTGGGCTGGGATAGAACTGCTGGTGATTTTATGAAGACATGAGAAAGGGAAAAAAGAAAAGAAAATTACTGGTAACATGCGTGTTATTGATCATGAAGTGATCTTTGTCATTATTTTGGACTAGACAATGAATTACTTTCTGGATGTCCCCTGAAAATTGTACTCCTGTTTGAATGTTAAACTTTTGTTTCTAAAGTTTGATTTTAAGATGTTTTGATGTTTGAATGATTTTAAGATGTTTGATTTTAGGATGTTTGAATGCCAGTTTATATAACTGAACTATAATAAATCAATCCTTTTACATTAAAAAAAATTTTAGGCCAGGCATAGTGGCTCATGCCTGTAATCCCAGCACTTTGGGAGGCCAGGGTGAGAGGATCACTTGAGCCCAGGAGTCCAAGGCTGCAGTGAGCTATGATTACACCACTGCACTCCAGCCTGGGCCACAGAGTGATACTTCATCTCAAAAAAATAAAAATTAAATATTAAAAAGTAAAATAAAATATGCTATGAGGTTGGGAATTTTAAATTCACGGTACAAGCATTGCTATGAATGTGCCTGCAAGGAACAGAAAAAATGACTTCCCTTTTTAAAATTTTTTTAAGAGACAGAGTCTCCCTCTTTCACCCAGTTGGGAGTGACTTTCTGGTAACTGAGGAAAGTAGAACATATTCCCTGTTATTTGTATTGTCATCGTGATGCCAGTAGATGCTTTTAGGAGAGGGAGAGAGCCATACCCCAACGATCTCTGTCTTTGATGGCATAAGTAAGAAACATGCTTGTAAAAACAATGGGAAGCCGCACATATCTACTTTGAAAAAGTGGGGGTTTTGTAGAATAAGGGCCAAAGAGGATCAAAAACAAATTGTCACTCTGCCAAACTGGAAATTTCCACAGGCTTTCTCCTTGCTTGAGTCAAGCATTTGAGAAATCGTATTGGGATTACATTAAATTTACTATTTTTGTTTGCTGAAAGGAATAAATCAACCCACTCTTATTTGAATTCTTTTGAAAAAAACAGCAGGCACCACGCATATGATCCCCAAAATGGAGCAGATGGTAGGGCAGAGGCACTTTCAGATTCCCTTCCCGGGCCGGGGCTGCTGGTCAGCTCCTCAGTCATAAAATGGGAACAAATCACATCTTCCTTGTAGGACTACTAGGAGGAAAAGAGAGAGTGTGTGAGAGTCCTCTGCTCATTGTAAGCACTCTTGAAAACTGGGTCTTTCCCATGTTTCACTTCTGCCCGCCTGCTTCCCAAGCACAGACCCAGTTCCACCTGCAGACCCAGCAGAATTGGCGTCAGCTGTGGATTTAACACACTGTCATGCAAGCTCCTGAAGGCTGGAGGCACCGTTAGGTCAAGGCAATACGCATTTATTAAGATGCCACAGGGCAAAGCATGCTGGTCCCCTGAGGAGATACCATGGCACTTCCTAGTTCATGGAGAACTCTCAATAAGTGGTAGAAGGGTGGTTGGAGGGAGGGATAGAGGGGAATGGAGAGGGGTGGAAGGGAGGGTGGAGAGAAGACTGATTAGCCAGATGAAAGATAGAGAGGTGGGGGCTGGGCAGAGGGAGGAGGGAGGAATACAGGGGATGGGTGCAGGAATGGAGACATAGATGGATGAAGGGTGGGAGAGTGAAAGTGAATGAAATAATAAAGGGATGGAGAAACTCAGGAAGGGATAGAGAGGTAGAGGGATGGTGGGATGGAAGGAGGGAGAGAATGACGGCTGAACAAAAGGATAAAGAGGTTAAAGGGATGGGTGGAGCCATGGAGAAATGGCAGGAAGCATGGAGGGGTGGGTGGGGAAATGGAGAGATGGAAGGACAAAGGGATGGAAGGGTAGAAGATGAATGGAATAATAGAGGGACTGAGATCCAGGGAGGGAAAGAGAGGCGAATGGATGTGTAATGGAATGGAAAGAGGTAGGGAAAGATGGATGGTGGCTGGATAGAGGGATAACAGGGTGTAGGGATAGGTGGAGGCATAAGGGAGGGGTGAAAGGAAGGATGGAGTGGTGGCTGGAGGAATAGGGAGAGAGATGGATGAAGAGATTGAAAGGTAGAGAGGGAAGGAAAAATAAAGAGATGGAGACACTGGAGAAGGAATGGAGAGGAGGAGGAAATAGAGGGAAGGATGGATGGAGAAATGCAGAGACGGAGGGATGGATAATAGGACGGAGAGTTGGAGGGCTCATTGTTCCCTGAGGAGCTCACCTTTACCTGTCCCTGCAGTTCCCCGGACAGGGCACATGCCTGTTTGATTTCAGGGCACTCCTGTTTGTTGAATTAAAACCCATGCATGTAGACATGCTTTGGAAAGCATGGGGCAGTGCTGCAAATGCTGAAACATTCTGCTCTGTCTCCTCCTTGGATGGGAGTGGGAGGTCCTTTGAGGAGGACAAAGGGAAGAGAGGCAGAAAAGTCTCTGCTGCGGGGAGGAGGAGGAGAGGCCAGCTCAGCTGTTCAGCATAAACTTCCCACCCTGATGGCATATGGGGAACATGTGGCCCCCTCCCTCCTGGCACTGGAGCAGTGTCATGCCAGGGATGCTGGCAGCCAAGGGCACAGAGCGTTCCCAGAGGGAACTGGCATTCAGGCAGGAGGCAAGTGTTTGGAGCTGCAGTCTGAGCTGGTTCTAGGGTGGGCCCCAAGGCCTGAGGGGAGCTGAGAGAGGCAGGCTCAGTTCCCCTGCGGATATGACAGGAAGCCTGGAGCCACAGCTACCGCTCCCAGCCTCTGCTGAGAAGCAGAAAGGGGCCACCTTCAGGTAGCACACCCCCATCCCTCACAGGGCCTCTGCTGCCCCTTCTAGCTCTGGGGAATCAGCTGCAGGAACAGGCCCTGGACTTGAAGTCCAAAGATCTGACCTCTGATCCCCCTCAGCCCCTCACTTCGCAGGTTCCATGCCTCCCTTCTTTCTGGGCCTTCCTCAGTTTCCTCATTGTTCCAAATGCCATCCTGCCCACTGGGAGGGCGAGGATGAGATTTTTCTCTACAAGTGAGAAAGCCAAGCACTGTGTATTGGGCTTTCTGAAAAGTCAAGTGTTTCCATGTGAAGAGCTGTCCATTATCGTGAAACCACGCCCACCTCCTCCAACAGTTTTGACATTCAAGAATGCCACTTCGTTTACGAAATAAGGGCTAGTAGATGGTTATCTTGTGAGACAGCACCCCTATTTTTTTTTGTAATTTTCAACTGATGCATAAAATCTCAAATTGTGAACCACTAGACAAGACAATTCCTGAAGGGCCTTCCAGAGCTAGGTAGACTCTCTGTCTTAGATGTTGACATTATTTGGCTGTGTCCCTGCCCAAATCTCACCTTGAACTGTAGCTTCCATAATTCCCACTTGTCAAGGGAGGACCTGGTGGGAGGTAATTGAATCAGGTGGGCAGGCTTTTTCCATGCTGTTTTCATTATAGTGAATAAGTCTCATGAGAACTGATGGTTTTATCAATGGGAGTTCCTCTGCACACGTTCTCTCTTGCCTGCTGCCATGTGCTTTTGTTCCTCCTTGCCTTCTGCCATGATTGTGAGGCCTCCCCAGCCATGTGGAACTGTGAGTCCACTCAACCTCTTTTTCTTTATAAATTACCCAGTCTCGGATATATCTTTATTAGCACTGAAAGAATGAATGAATACAGACGTACTCTTGGAATAGGTCTGCCTCCATTAAGGGCTGTAATTTGGAAACTTGATGTGTACAAGTTCCCTCTTGAGCTCACATCTGTGTCCTGGAGGAAGCAGTGTCTGTAGAGGTTCAGGTGAAGGCAGGCTTCTCTGTGGGGCAGAACAGTGCCTTGCCCTCCACAAGCCATCTCAGCCCCACAGCTTCACCTCAATCCTACCCTCTCCCCCACAGCCACCCCCAGCTCAACAGGGAGCTGTCCACTCCTCCAGTGATCCTGTGACCAGATCCCTAAAAGGCTCCTCAGAACAACCTCACGCAGGACAAGTGTGGGCTGGTAATCTCTCCCTAAGAACTGTGTTGCAGCTGGAGAGAGTCAAGTTCAAGTTGAGCAGAGAAGCCCTCCACTTGGGCTGAGTGGGTCAGGCCACAGAAGACAAGACTCAAGGCGTGGGAGCCTCAGCACATGTGGACTACCTGGTCTGACCCCCAGGTACTTGCAAGATGTGGAGAGTCCATTAGAGACCACGGGAATGTGGGGTAAGAGACATTCCCAGGACAGGACAGGCCAGAGCAATGCTCCCAGAGTTCCCGCTCATCTTTCCCTTCTCCTTAGATACCCCCTCACCCAATGCCAGCTCTCCCAGTTGCAGAAACTTGTAAAAGAAATGCCACGACCAACCCCAGCCGGCCCAGCCAGCTCAGCAGTTTCTCCCTGCCCTGCTCAAACAGGCTGCAGGGAGCTGGGGAGGTAGGGAGGCTGCAGACAGGCAGGGCCCAGGCGGGCTGTCTGGCTTTCTGGATCTGAGAGGATTCGCATTCATTTATTATTTAGCAAATATGTCTCAATTCCTAAGAGGCATGCAAAGCAACCCAGAGGGCAGGGTGGGAATGTGTGTGCACGTATGTGTTTGTGTGTGTCTCGGTGTAGGGTTTTGTGTTTGTGTGAGAGTGTGTCCGTGCATTTCTGTGTGTGTGTGTATGTTATCTGCACATCTGTGGGTGGGAAGGGGGTTTCCGGGATGAACCAAGGAGATCCTGTGTGTTCTAAAGGGCCTGACTTCAGCAGGCGTGTACATGGGGGAGGCAGGTGCACCCAGCATCCACAGGAGCAAATATTAAGGGTGTTGGGGGAGGCTCTCGCTCTCTGCCAGTCCCTGAGATACCGTTATCAGCAAGACAGTCCCAAGGATAAAGTCAGGAACTTTCCTAAGCAGGCTCTTGGAGTTTCAGGAAGGGGAGGAAATGTGGAAGGGCTGAAGTTTAAACTTTTTAAACATTTTTATTTTTTTATTTATTTTTGAGATGGAGTCTCGCTCTGTAGCCCAGGCTGGAGTGCCATGGCGCCATCTCAGCTCATTGCAACCTCCACTTCCCGGGTCCCGGTTCAAGCAATTCTCCTACCTCAGTCTTCCAAGTAGCTGGGATTACAGGCACAAGCCACCATGCCAGCTGATTTTTGTAATTTTTAGTACAGTTGGGGTTTCACCATTTGGCCAGTGTGGTCTTGAACTCCTGACCTCATGATCTGCCCACCTCAAAGTACCCAAAGTACTGGGATTACAGGTGTGAGCCACCACACCCGGCCCAAACTTTTATTTTTAATTAGTAACATACACAGTTTCAAAAGTTTACCTAATTTGAAAGGGTAGCAATGAAAAGTTAGCTTCCCCTTCTCATCTTCCTCCCTCCAGGGTCACTGGCTCCCCCGAAAACTTCATTTGTGGGAGAGTGAGACGCAGAGAAATGGCTGGACCTTGACATGTAATGGACAAGGCAGGTGACAGTGAGGCGGAGCTAGAGCCCAGATCTTCTGCCTGCCGCCCAGCGTTCTTTCTCCCGAGCACCCTGCTTCTCGGCTGCTGAGCAGGGGCAGGTGGGCCCCCCTAAGAGGCCTTGGGATATGGTCTGTCCTGGGGCCCTCCCCAGACAGAAGCCACACACAGTAAGACTGCCAATCAATGAAGGCCTCCTGGGGTCTGCGTCAAAGCAGGAACCCATGGTCGGTGCCCCCGGGTGAGGAATACTTATTTCCTTCTCTGTTTCTACCTCAGACCAGGCTCCTAGATGTGGGGGGCTGAGCCCTGGCTCCTATCCACCTGGCTTTAACTATGTTGTCATTCACAAAAGGTGAGCTAATCACAGAACCAACCTATAGGCCAGTGGTGAGGCTGAAGCATGACAAAAGCTTGCAGGTTTTTGTCAGTGTCAGATGCACCTCTTAATATTGGAATGAAGAGAAATATCATGATTATTATCATTACTGCCCTTACCTTTTCCCTGGCCTTGTTTTTCTCTGTTTCACTCGTTACTATCTGACATTCCTTATATTTTACTCATTTCTTTATCATCTCTGTTTATGAGAGATGTTTTACAAGGGCAGAGATTTTTTTTTTTTGGACAAGGTATCCTTTTGTCACCCAAGCTGGAGTGCAGTGGCACAAACATAGTTTACTGTAGCCTCAACATCCTGCGCTCAAGCAATCCTCCCTCCTTGGCCTCCCAAAGTACTGGGATTATAGGTATGAATGACCACACCAGGAAAGGGCAGGGATTTTGAATTGCTTTTTTTCACTGTAGAGCCCCAGGATCCAGAGCAGTGCCCCGACACACAGGGGTTGCTTCATGAATGTCTGCTGAATGAATGAATGAGCAATTTTATGTAGCATTTCTGCCTTGAGTTTGAATACTCCCTAGGGACTTGGTGCAGCATTGTGGCTGAGTGAGGACTGGAAGTGAACCTGACCTTGAAGAATATTAGGGTCTAATTGGTCATTGAGGATGTCCTCAGCCCCATCAAGGATGACAGGGACCCACCTGGACCAGAATCAGGACAGGCCGGAGAAGCTGTGGGAGGGGCTCCAGCGTCTGGCTAGGTTTCCTAGACACTCAGGATGTGGCTGCCCTCCAGAACGTTGCCTGGCGGTGAGGACAGACCCCTGAGTTTCCTGTCTCAGGACCCTGGGTCCTAAAAGGTGGGACAGCCTTGGGAAGGCTACCGGCCCTGTAACCTGTCAGCCTTCAGACTCCCAGTGCTCCCACAGTGCCTGTGCTTCTGGCTGTCCCAGCTCCCACCCCACTAGCATAGACTGATTAGCTAGAGGTCTTCACACTCCCTCCGTTGGTGGGGACCAGGGCTGACCGGTCATTGTTTGCCCAGCCTCTAGCCTAGGGCTGGGGTACATAAGAGTCCAGGGGATGTTGGCGATGTGACTGAATGGGTGGGGAGTGAAGGAGAAAAGAAATGGATGCATGAATGAAGGAAGCAATGAATGAGTTTGTGAAAGCAAGAATACGAGGACAAGCCAGTTGGCCAGGGTGGGGAGACGTTCCTGCTGAGGATAGGGCATGTTCAAACCAGTCCTCCCGCTAAGGTGGGTGAGGGTGAGCTGAGAATGCCACTGCCCCGGCTCTGGCTGGCAGCCCCAGCCCCCCCTCCCATTTCGCTGTCTGCCTGAGCATCTTGGTTGGTTCTCTGCTCACTGGGCAGCCCTGGGAAGCTCACAAAAGCCCATCTGTGAGCCCAGACCCTGCATCCTCTCCTTGCCCTTCCCCTTCCCCTTCTCCAGCCCCCGAGGTTGGTCTAAGCCCCTCTCCCTTCATCTCCCATTAAAATAAACATCCATTTACTGGGATTTCCTCTGGGCACCTCCTCACTCCCAGGGCAGCCCCAACCCTAGCTTGTAAAACTGGCTTCCCTCCTCTGGATTTCCTTTTCATTGTCCTCTTCCTTTTACTTGCTGGGGGTGGGGTGGTGGGGTGAAGAGAGAGGAGGAAAATACATCTGGGTTAGTCCAGCTGTTTCCCCAGGAACCTGGAGATGCTTAGGATATGAGGTGACAGCCGGCTCCCCACCCAGCCGGGTGAGGCTTAAGTTCACGGGCTGCCACCTCTGGCCCCTCGGCCGGGCTTGGATCCCTGCAGCCAGTGGAGTGGGGACGGTAGGAGGAGAGGAGGGAGTCCCTCTTTCCAGCTAGTGCTGACATCACAGAGCAGGGATTCAGGGGCCTCCTCCCAGCACTCCCCTCTCTTCTTCCTTAATCCTGCTGCAGCTTCAGTCACCAGGGCTGGTCTGCTGTGTGACCCTGGACAGTGTCCTAACCCCTCTGGCCTCACATTTTACCATCTGTAAGGTGGGGCAGAAATAATGAGGCTGAGAGGGTACTGGACTCCCCTCATTCTCAAAGACTGTTTGGACTTGGAAGTCCGTCTTCAATCCCTGCATCAAAGCATCGGTTCATTTAGCCTCCTGATGTGCCAGACTGGGAGCTGGGGACACAGCAATGACCAACACACAGCACCAGCTCTTGGGAAGGCCAGCAGAGAAGGGGCAATGAGAATCCATTGCTGCAAGGGCTCGTGACAGAGGGATGTTGGGGGGCCAGGGAAGGGGAATGTGAAAGACAATCAGCTGTAGCCAGTCCCCATCATCTCCCCATCAAGACCCCAAACTGCCACGCCCTATGTCCAGGATTGCGAATGCAGCTTGCTGCGAGGTCCTGGTCCTGGTTTCCGTCTTGTCTGCTGAACTGCTTCCATTACAACAGTCCTTCCCCTTCACTGGCTCTACAGTGCCCTGACCTCCCTGTTTACTTCCTTTCTGGTAACCATCTCCCACCTTCCCTTTCTTTGTATTCAAGTTAGAATACTCAGAGGTTCTCCTCTTCAATAACACTCTTGCCAATTCCTGAATCCTTTCTTCCATCTATCTTTTTCACCCACAGATGTAAGGCCAGTTGCCTTGCTAGGAGCTCGGAGCACCCCCCACACCGCCGCTCCTTTTTTCCCTTTTACAAGGCCCGAACAAGCTCAGACATGCTCCGGCATATTCTCTTCTCCCTTGCTCGCACAGTCTGGTCTTCCCTTAAAGAGCCCAGTAGGCAAACAAGGTGCTGCAACCATAGCTCCTTAATAACCAATAGCAGCTAAGTCTTAACAACCAATAGCAGCCGAATCTTAACAACCAATAGCAGTCGAGTCTTAACAACCAATAGCAGGCAAGTAATTCCAACCAATAACAAGCCAAGTCCTAGGTCAAGGCTTGTAACTTACCCAATAGCAGTCTTGCTCTCCCACAACCAATCGAGCTGTTTCACTCCCTATAAAATCCCCTGTCTAAGCGGCGTCTGTGCGACTTCTCCAGCCCCTCCTGTCCGGACCACAAAACCTTACCCGGGAGCCTGAATAAATTCCCTTGCATTGGATTATTTTGGTGCTGGCCTCAGTTTCTTCATTTTATCCTCAGAAACAAACCTTACAACAGATAAAATTCCAACTTTAAATGAGTTAATTCTCAGCTGCTTCTTTACCTGCACCCGGGCAGAGGGAGGAAACCACCGCCTAGGGTAGACTGGTACCCTGGAAATAAGGTATCCTAGGACCACTCCCTCTCCTGCTCCACAATGTCTGTTCTAGTTTCTATTACTGTGTAACAAGACACCCCAAAGCTCACTGGCTTTAGTTTAGCCTGACAAGTGGTGCACACCTGCAGTCCTAGCTACTCAACAGGTGAGGACTGGAGGATCACTTGAACCCAGGAGTTTGAGGTTACAATGAGCTTTGATTACATCACTGCACTCTAGCCTGGGCAACAGAGTGAGACCCTGTAGTTAAAAAATACAAACAAGGCTGAGCTTGGTGGCTCATGTCTGCAATCCCAGCACTTTGGAAGGCCGAGATTGGGGGATCACCTGAGGTCAGGTGTTTGAGACCAGACTGGCCAACATGGTGGAAACCCGTCTCTACTAAAAATATAAAAATTAACCAGGCATGGTGGTGGATGCCTGTAATCCCAGCTACTCGGGAGGCTGAGGCAGGAGAATCACTTGAAACCGGGAGGAGGAGGTTGCAGTGAGTGGAGATTGTGCCACTGTACTCCAGCCTGGGCGACAAAAGTGAAACTCTGTCTCAAAAAATAATAATAAAAATAAAAACAAAGAAACATTTATTTAGTTTACAAATCTGTACTTTTGGGTAAGGCTCAGCTCTGCTCCATGCAGCATCAACTGGGGCAGCTCCACTGGAGACTGGGAGGCCCTTTTTTAAGGGGGTTTACTTGAAGGAAGGAAGAGGGAGAGAATGATCAAGCCAAACAGGTAGAATGTTTACAATTAAGGGAATGTGGGTAAAGGTTGTATGAGAGGTCTTACTATTATTTTTATTTTTGCAACTTGTTTTGGTAAATTTAAAATTATTTCCAAGTAAATAGTTACAAAAGTAGAAGTGTATGACAACAATTCTAAGTATTGAAAAATGTTATGTGGCTATTGATTTCACAGTGGCCAAAATCCACACCATCCTCTTATTTCAATCTTTTGAAATCTGTTAACACTGATCCTATGGCCCAGTAGGATTGTTTGGGCAAATTCCATGTGCCCTTGAAAGTAATTCTGTCATTACTTGATGTATTTCTCTGTCTTTCCCAGGCGTTGTTTGTGAATCATGTTATTCATATCATCTATACACTTGGTGATAGTTTTTTTGTCAGCTTGCTCTATGTTACTGAGAAAGGTGTGCTAAAATCTCCCAGTCAGGTTTTGTATTTGTCTGTTTCTTTTGGTAATTCTTTCACTATTTTGCTTATGTAGAATTAGATTCATATAAAAAATAACAATCAAAATAATTTGAACAAAGCAAGCTCCCTTAACCCACAAGCCATCCCAGCCATCATCCTCTCCTCCCTCTCTCACTGTTAATTAATCTTCCCAGACAACACATCCACACCAGCGCCACTCAGTGGGGACCCGGGGCCAGCAGTACCTGGGAGCTTGGTAAAAAAGCCAGTGATCTGCTCTACACTAGACTTACAGAATTGAACCTCTGCAGGATGGGGACCAGAAATATGTTTGAACGTGTGATTCCCAGTCATGCAACAGGGAATAATGATTTCTAAGATGAGAAGCACTCATCTTAGCCACTTGCCTTAGTCTTACCTTCCATTCACTCCTCAACTGACTCTTCCAGAAGCGATGACTCTCATCAGGCTCAGAAATGAACTCTGTTCCATAAAATCCAATAGAATCTCCCCCTCAGCAATATTTTACCATTTCCCCCCTTAGTTTAGACAACGATTTATTGCTTTCTGTAAAAATAATATATACTTATTACAAAAATGAATAATGGAACAGTATCTGAATAATATGAAAAATCACTCTACACCCCATTATTTAGAAGCAATGTTTTTAACATTGGATTCATGCAATTCCAGATATATTTTTATACATACATAGAGAGAGAAGCATGGACGGATAAATAATAGGAAAAGTAGAGAAGTGTAGCCTAATAATATGACATATTAAATATCCTGTTTCCAACTTGAAAGTATCATGTTTAATATTATTTGACTTTCTTTAAGAGCATAAAAACCAAGTTCTGTGGGGAAAAAGGAGCTGACCTAAGTAAATGAAAAATCGTGTTTTGACTGGATACTGTAAGATTAAAGAGGAAAAGAACAAAACACAGACACTACTGTCATTGGTTTGTTTCTCCTGTTAGCAATCCTGAAATTACAGTGCTTGTATGCTAGGTGGAACACATAAGTATACATTTTTGTATATAACTAGAGCCAGGATTTTTACTTTTGGAGAAAAAAGTTACAAATGAGAAAATGGGAAGGCAAAAATAAAGACTAGAATGCTGTGTGAGAGCCAGTGTGAATTCAGTCTTATTTTAATGTAAATATAGATAGATATAGACATAAATATCGTTCTGTGTGGACACATATACGTCTACCACTGCCTCTGAGAGGGCCTAAAAGCCATGACACTCCAGTAACGACAAGCACACCTAGCATCCACATCTTTTTTTTTGAGATGAAGTCTTGCTCTGTCACCCAGGCTGGAGTGCATGGCACAATCTCAGATCACTGCAACCTCTGTCTCCCAGTTCAAGTGATTCTCCTGCCTCAGCCTCCCAAGTAGCTGGGATTCCAGGCATGTAGCATGTAGCACCCCGCCCAGCTAATTTTTTTTCTTTTTAATTTTTAGTTGAGATGGGATTTTACCATGTTGGCCAGGCTGATCTTGAACTGCTGACCACAGGTGATCCAGCCGCCTTGGCCTCCCAAAGTGCTGGGATTACAGGCATGAGCCACCGCACCCAGCCTTGCAGCCACATCTTGAATTCTAAACAACATTCACCAATAAAGAAACCTGGGTTGCCTGGAGAAATGGCAGATTCTAGGGGTGAAACAGAGTGACACGGTTTGGATATTTGTCCCCGTCCAAGTCTCATGTTGAAACGTAAACTGCAATGTTGGAGGTGGGGCCTGGTAGAAGGTGCTTGGGTCGTGGAGGTGGATTCCTCATGGTTTGATGCTGTCCTCACGATCGTGAGTACTTGTGAGATCTAGTTCTTTAAGTTTTCGGCACTCCCTCCCTTCCACTGTCTCTCTCTTGCTCCTGCTATGCCATGGGAAGTCCCTGCATCCACTAGTGATGACCTAGGGTATCTTGAAGAACAAACTTCCAAGCAGCAAAGTGCTCCAGAAGTAGCCTGGCTGCTTGTAACTACCCACGCTCAGATGCAGGAGCAAATAAATGACCTAAAGTTGGGATTTACATTTAAAAAGGAAGCAAGGCATAAAAGTTTGGAAAATTTGCAGCCTAGCCATGTGGCAAAGAAAGAAAATCTTTTTTTGGGAGAGGAATTCAAGCAGGCTGTGGAACAATCACTTGCTAGAGAAATTCACATAACTAAAAAATAGCCAAGTGCTAATAGCCAAGACGCTGGGGAAAAGGCCTCAAAGGCATTTCTGAGATCCAAGAGGCAGGCTCTCCCATCACAGGCCCTAAAACCTAGGAGGAAAGAATGGTTTTGGGAGAGAGGGCCTGCTTCCCTGCACAACCTTGGGACAGTGTTTCCCACATCTCAGCTGCTCCAGCTTCAGCTGGGGCTCACAAGGGCCCAGGTACACCTTGACCTGCCACTTTGGAAAATGCAAGCCATAAGCCTTGGTGTTAAGCCATAAGCCTTGGTGTTCCATATGGTGTTAAGCCTGTGAGTACACAGGGTGCAGGAGAGAAGGCTTGGCAGCCTCTGCCCATTTCAGAGGATGTATGAGAAAGACTGTTTGTGTGCTAGGCATAAGCCTGCTGCAGGACAGACCCTGCTTAGAGAATCTCTACAAGGGGAATGCAGACAGGAAATGTGGGGCTGGAGCCCCTACACAGAGTCCACACTAGGACATTGCCTAGTGGAGCTGCGGGAAGGGGGCCACAATCCTCCCCTCCCCCAAATGGGAGATCCACGGCAGTTTGCACTCTTTGCCTGGAAAAGCAATGTGCACTCAACAACCTGTGAAAGAGGCCATGGGGGCTGAACTCTACAAAGCCACAGGGGCAGAGCTGCCCAAGGCCTTCAGAGCTCACCCTTTGCACCAGGGTGCCTAGAATGTGGGACGTGGAGTCAAAGGAGACTATTTTGGAGCCTTAAGAGTTAATGACTGCCCTGCTAGTTTTCAGAGTTGTGTGGGGCCTATAGCCCTTTTCTTTTGGCCATTTTCTCCCTTTTGGAATAGGAATGTTTACCCTCATTGGATATTTGAAATAAATGACTTGTTTTGATTTTATAGGCTCATAGGTGGAAGGAACTCGTTTCCAGAGCGACTTTGGACTTGGGACTTTTGATGATTGAGTTGATGCTGAAATGAGTTAAGACTTTTGAGGGACTGTTGGGAAGCCATGATTTTATTTTGAAATATGAGAAGGACATGGGATTTGAGAGGTCAGGGGCAGAATGATATGGTCTCAATATATATCCCTACCAAATCTCATGTTGAATTCTAATCTCCAGTGTTGGGGGTGGAGCCTGGAGGAAGCTGTGTGGATCATGGGGGCAGATCCCTCTTGGCTTGGTGCTACTCTTGTGATGGTGAGTTAGTTATGTGAGTTCTGATTGTTGTAAAGTGTGACGCCTCTCCTGCCCCACTCTCACCTGCTCTCACTCAGCCATGTGAGATGCCTGCTCTCCCTCCACCTTCCACAATGAGTAAAATCTCCCTGAGGCCTCCCCAGAGGCTGAGCAGACACCAGTTCCATGCTTCCTGTACAGCCTACAGAACTATGAGCCAATTAAACCTATTTTCTTTGTAAATCACCCAGTCTCAGGTATTTCTTCATAGCAATTCAAGAATGAACGAATACACAGAGAAAATGTAAGATGAGCCTGGAGCATCTTGTAATACCAGAAAGAAAGTGCTTACAGAAACAAAGAGGATAGAGGCATATTAAAGGATACAATATGCTCAACATCACACATCAGTAGAGAATTGCAAAATATAACAAGTTACCACTATATACCTATTAGAATAGCTAAGAATCTAAAACACCAACAGTGCCGAATGCCGTGAGGATGTATGGCAACAGGGACTCTCATTCATTCCTAGTGGAAATGCAAAATGACATAGCCACTTTGGAAGGCAATTAAGAAGTTTCTTACAAAACTAAACACACTCTCACCAAACAATCTGGAAATTGTGTTCCTTGGTATTCACTCAAATGAGTTGAAAACTTAGAGCCACAAAAAAACCCACAGATGTATATTTACAACAGCTTTATTCATAATTGTCCAAACTTGGAAGCAACCAAGATGTTCTTCAAGAGGTGAACAATAAACTGTGATACATCTAAACAATGGAATATTATTCAGAGATAACAAGAAATGAACTATCAAGCCACAAAATGATGTGGAGGAAACTTAAATGCATAACTGTAAATGTAAACTGAAAGAAGCCAATCTGGTGAGGCCCCCCTTTCTAAACAAAATAAATCTCTTGAGTGGGCGCAGTGGCTCACACCTGTAATCCAAGCACTTTGGGAGGCCAAGATGGGGTGAGGGGGGATTGCTTCAGGCCAGGAGTTCCAGACCAGGCTGGGAAAAATAATGAGACCCCATCTCTACACAAATAAAACAAATTATCCAGATATGGTGGCACATGCTTGTAGTCCCAGCTACTTGGGGGACAGAAGTGGGAGGATTGCTTGAGCCCAGGAGTTCAAGCCTTCAGTGAGCTAGGATCACAGCACTGTGCCACAGCCTGAGTGACAGAGAGAGGCTCTCTCTCCAAAAAGCCAACCTGAAAAGGCTTCTGTATGATTCCAACTATATGACATTCTGGAGCTATGGTGATATGGTTTGCCAGTGTCCCTACCCAAAATCTCATCTTGAATTTTAATCCTCATTGTCCCCAAGTGTCAAGGGAGAGACCAGGTGGAGGTAATTGAATCATGGTGGCAGTTTCTCCCATGCTATTCTCATGGTAGGGAGTGAGTTCTCAGAAAATCTGATGGTTTTATGAGTGTTTGGTAGTTC
Organism: Plecturocebus donacophilus; assembly: GCA_004027715.1. Taxonomy (NCBI): domain Eukaryota; kingdom Metazoa; phylum Chordata; class Mammalia; order Primates; family Pitheciidae; genus Plecturocebus; species Plecturocebus donacophilus. Next base: position 25,796 of record PVKP010007005.1, read on the forward strand.
CTCCTGCTTCACTCTCCTTCCTGCCTCCTTATAAAGAAGGCGCCTTGCTTCCCCTTCACCTTCTGCCATTATGTAAGTTTCCTGAGGCCTCCCAGCCATGCTGGACTCTGAGCCAATTAAATCCGTTTGCTTTATAAATTACCCGGTCTTGGGAAGTTCTTTACTGCAATGTGAGAATGGACTAATACATATAAACACAGGAAAAGGATCAGTGGTAGCCAGAGATTCAGGGAAAGAGAGGGAGGATGACTAGGTAGGCATGAGATTTTCAGGACTATGAAGCTATTGTATGAACTATAATGGTGAACACTTGTCAGTACCTATGTATCAGAACCCACAGAATGCACAATTCTAAGAGTGACTCCTCAGTAAACTATGGACTTTAGTGAATAATAATGTATCAATATTGGCTCATCAATTGTCACATAGGTACCACAGCAAGGGAAGATACTAATAATGGGAGAAGCTGTGTGTGTGATTGGGAGTGTGAGGGAATATGCAGGAACTCCCTGCGCTTTCCACTTAATTTTTCTACAAACCCCAAACTGCTCTAAAATATAGTCTACTAAGTAATACAAAGGAAAAAGGACACAGGAATCAACCTGAAAAAAGGTCCCAGTGGCCAAGGCTAGAATAATTTGAATTATTGTTAATTCAAATTATTGAATTAACCATAGATAATGATAGTGTTGGATTATAATGCAAAGAATAAAATAAATATTCACAAGGTCATACTGGTCCAAGCAAATGATGGACTAAATAAATAAATGGGGGCGAGGGGAGATAAATCTTCTTTATAGAGAATTCCAGATAATTAATGTGGGATATAATCATGTGAATAATATTCCAAATAAGAAGGATGGGGGCCATAGAACATCACCATTAGAAGACAAGTGCTAATTACTGCAGGCAAGATCCACTGATGGAGTCCCCAAAGTTACTCTCCAAAATGCTTATTAATTACTGTGCTGGTTTTAATCTATGTCCACCAATTCCCTCAGGGAGAAGGAGATGAGTCCCCCTCCTCTTGAGTAAGGGCTGGATTAGTCACTCACTTCTAACAAAGAGTAGGAAAGCAGTGACTTTACAGCAGACAAACGTGGTAGATGTCATCTTAACCAAGTGATCACGGTTACATCACCTGTAATAAGTCATGTTCATACCATACACCACTTGGTAGGCGTTTTTGCCTTTGTGGCATTCATCCCCCAAATCTGTCTCAATGTAGTCATGAGAAAACATCATGCAAACGCAAATTGAGAGATCGTCTACAAAACATCTGGCCAGGACTCTTCCAAAGTGTCAAGATCATGAAAGACAAGGAAAGACTGAGAAACTGTCAGAGATTGGAGATCAGGGAGACATTGATTAGTAAAGGATGAAATCCTGGGGCAGAAATAGATTAGTGGAAAAACCGGTGAAATAAAGTCTATAATTTAGTTAATAGCCTTATACCAATGTTAGTATCTTAGTTTGGACAAATATGTAAGATGTTTAGCATTAGGGAAGCTGAGTGAAGGGCATATGGGGAACACTTTGCAAATTTTCTGTACATTTAAAGTTATTTTGGCCAGTGCAGTGCCTCATGCCTATAATTCTAGGACTTAGGGAGGGTGAGGCAGGTGGATTGCTTGAGGCCAGGAGTTCGAGACCAGCCTGGGCAACATGGCAAAACCCCATCTCTACAAAAAATACAAATTTAGCCTGGCCTGGTGGTGCGTGCCTATAGTCCCTGCTACTTGGGTGGTTAAGGTGGGAGGATTACCTGAGACCGGGAGGTTGGGGCTGCAGTGAACTGCGATTGAACCACTGCTCTCCAGCCTGGATGACAGAGTCAGACCTTGCCTCAAAAACAAATTTGAAAATAAGGCCAGGCATGGTGGCTCACACTTGTAATCCTAACACTTTGGGAAGCTGAGGGGAAAGGATTGCTTGAGGCCAGGAGTTCGAGATCTGCCTGGGCAACATAGTGAGACCCCCGTCTCTACAAAACAATGAACAAATTAGCCAGCTCTGGTGGTGTGTGCCTGTAGTCCCAGCTACTTGGGAGGCTGAGGTGGGAATATGACTTGAGCCCAGAAGATACTCAAGTGACAGAGAAAAACCCAGTCTCAAAAATACACAAAATAAAAATTAAAAATCAAATCAAATTATTTTAAAATAAAAAGCTTAAAAATAAATTAGTAAATTAAAATCAAAGAACTGCTTAATTTTAGATAAATCCTTTTTTACCCCAAGTAATATGGTTTTTACCAGGCTTTTTAAAGTTAAGAAACATAATTTTGTGTATATTAATTATTTGATTATATTATGTTATTATTTATTTTCATTTTATGTTTTGAGGCAGAGTTTTGCTCTGCTCCCCAGGCTGGAGTGCAGTGGCACGATCTTGGCTCTGCAACCTCCGCCTCTCGGGTTCAAGCGATTCTTCCACCTCGGCCTCCTGAGTAGCTGGGACTGCAGGTGCTCACCACCACACCCAGCTAAGTATTTTGGGTTTTTAATAGAGACAGGGTTCCACCATGTTGGCCAGGCTGGTCTTGAACTTCTGACCTCAGATGGCCCACCCACCTTGGTCTCCCAAAGTGTTAGGATTACAGGCGTGAGTCACTGTGCCCAGCCAATTAGGGTTTTTTTGGTTTTTGTTTTGAGAAGAAGTCTCGCTCTGTCATCCAGGCTGGAGTGCAGTGGCATGATTCTGGCTCACTGCCACCTCCACCTCCTGGGTTCAAGCAGTTCTCCTGCCTCAGCCTCCCAAGTAGCTGGGACTACAGGCGCATGCCGCCACGCCCAGCTAATTTTTTGCATTTTTAGTAGAGACAGGGTTTTACCATATTAGCCAGGATGGTCTTGATCTCCTGACCTTGTGATCCATCCGCCTCGCCTTCCCAGAGTGCTGGGATTACAGGTGTGAGCTACCATGCCCAACAAATTATGCTATTTTTTAAATGACATTTTTCCAACTTTATCCCTTACCAGTTGACTCTTGCTGTGAAAAATGAGGAAATTAGCAGATTCAGTTTCTCTCTGCTTCTCTCCTAGATCTCCCAGTTCTTGTTAGTCACTTAATAATATTATTTTTATTGTTAATGTTTATATAACCTTTGCACTGTGTCCTACACTCCAAATTCACAAAGATTTTTATTTCTACATTTAAATGGATTTAGACCTTATCACCAGTATGTTTACCCTGGCTTCTCCATTCTCAGCTGTTTATTTTGATAAATCTCTTTGTTGATCCATTTCATTGCCCAGTAGTTTGTTTGTTTCAAGAACTAAGAGGCACTTATTCCCTAAATTCTAGAACCCTTGAGAATGTCTGTCCATGGCCTTTCTATTTGAAAGGCCACAAAACTATATCAAAACTTGTCTGAGTATAAATTTCTTGGGTCATACATTCTATCCTTCGGGAGTTTGTAGACTCTGCCCCATAGACTCTGGTGTATTTCTAGAGAGAAACCTGCAGCCAGCCTGATTTCTCCCATTTGTGTGACTTGAGATTTTTACCTGGACTCCCATATGATTCTTTAGCCTTGAATTTCAATACCTCCATTAGAGTATATTGCTTGATGTATGGTCTTGAATCAATCTTATCTCCACATTCAAATCCTTATTTTCGGAATGTTTTTCCCTGTTATGTCAGAATATTTTTCATCATTGTTCCATTTGTTCTCTTTCTCTTTTCAAGAACTGACTGTGCAAGTGTTGTCTGTCTCTGATCTGTCCTGCATGTCTCTTGGTTTTTCTATAATTCTTATGAGCTGAGTTGGATCCTCTCAAAAAGCCATGTTGAAGCCCTGATGCCCTATCCCTCATAATGTGACTTTACTGGGAAATAGGGTCGATGTAATTCATCAAGATGAGGTCATACTGGATTAGAGGGGTCCTAAATCCGATCTGACTGGTGTCCTTATACAAAGAGGAGAGAGATACAGACACACAGAAAGAAGAATGCATGGAACATCAAAGACAGAGATTAGACTGCTGCAGATAGAAGCCAGAAACCACCAAGGGTTGCCAGTCACCCCTAGAAGGTTAGGCTAGAGCTGTGGAGCAGCTTCTCCCACAGAGCCCCCAGAAGAAGCCAATGCTGCCACCACCAGGATTTCAGAATTCCAGCCTCCAGAACTGTGAGAGATTACATGTCTCTTATTTTAAGCCATCCAGTACTTGCGGTCCTTGGCCACAGCAGCCCGAGAAAATTAACAGACTATTTGTATATGTTTTGTTTGTTACTTATTATCCGTGTGTTTTCCCAGATGTTTACTATGTGGACTTCTCCACTCTGCGTCTCTGTTTAGCCCAGGAGCTGTCTTTCATTTTCATTATGTCTTTCTTCTTCGTTTTTAAAAATTTTAAATAGTTTTGGGAGTACAGGTGTTTTTTGGTTACATGCATAGGTTCTTTAGTGGTGGCTTCTGAGATTTTGGTGCACCTGTCACTGAGCAGTGTACACTGTACGCAGTATGTAGTCATTTACCCCTCATCCTTCCTCCTGAGTCCCCAAAGTCCATTATAGCATTCTTATGCCTTTGCATCTTCACAGCTTAGCTCCCACTTATAAGTGAGAACACATGTTATTTGGTTTTCCAATCCTGAGTTACTTCACTTAGAATAATGGCCTCCAGCTCCATCCAAGGTGCTGCAAAAGACATTATCCCATTCCTTTTAATGGCCGAGTAGTATTCCATGGTGTATATATAGTATATATACACCACATTTTCTTTATCCACTTGTTGATTGAATATGGTTGGTTCCATATTTTGGAATGTGGTTGGTTGAATATGACTGGTTCCATAATTTGGCAATTGCAAATTGTGCTGCTATACACACATGCATGCAGGTGTCTTTTTCATATAACGACTTCTTTTCCTTTCAGTAGATACCCAGCAGTGGGATTGCTGGATGGAAAGGTAGTTCTATTTTTAGTTCTTTAAGGAATCTCCATTCTGTTTTCAGTAGTGGTTGTACTAGTTTACATTCCCACCGGCAGAGTACAAGTGTTCCCTTTTCACCACATCCACGTCAACATCTATTATTTTTTGACTTTTTTATTATGGCCATTCTTGCAGGAGTACTGTGGTAGCTCATGGTGGTGTTCATTTGCATTTTCCTGATAATTAGTGATGTTGGGCATTTTTTTAATATGTTTGTTGGCTGTTTGTATTCATATGTCTTTTTTTTTTTTTTAATTGGCACAGAGTTTTGCTCTTATCACCCAGGTTGGAGTGCAATGGTGGGATCTTGGCTCATTGCAACCTCTGTCTCCTGGGTTCAAACACTTCTCCTGCCTCAGCCTCCCGAGTAGCTGGAATTACAGGTGCCCACCACCACACCTGGCTTATTTTTGTACTTTTAGTAGAGACAGGGTTTTACCATGTTGGCCAGGCTGGTCTCGAACTCCTGACCTCAAGTAATCTGCCCACCTTGGCCTCCCAAATTGTTGGGATTTACAGATATCAGCCACCCCGCACCCAGCCCATATGTCTTTTTGATTTCAAAATGTCTTCATTTGTTGCTTACATTTCTTTCCTGAGAGCAGCTGTCTTTCTGTATGTTGCCTCATGAGTGCTTTATGGAATGCTTGATATCTTTTAGCTCATTAAGGAGGTCAGATGACCTGTAATCTCTTTGAGTCCCTGAAGTGCTGTGTGTCAGACTCTCCCTCTGTGTTTTTTGTTTGTTTAAAAAGTCTTCTTCCGATGTCAAGTTCTTGTGGCCTTTGCTTACCTTCCTTACCTCTGTTGCTTTTTTGTTTTCTTTAGTCCCATTGTGGTTCTTCTCTGATCATCATTCACCTTAGGTCACGGTCAGTCATTTGTTGCAGGATGGTATTGAAGAGAGAGATATGCAATCCAGAAAGTGATCAGGGTTTGTGCCCGCAGACACGCTCTTTCCAAACCCTTTATTGTTATTACGTGGACACACATCACCTCCCACTTCAGCACTGAGGGTTGGCAAGACTCAGCAAAGGCCTTCAATCGCCCTCCTTTCCATGCCTCACCCCAGCAGTTTCCTAGTGCTGGGAGGAGTTGGGTTCAGGCAGGAGACATAGCCAGTCAGCACATCCCCTCCTGCGCCCCACTGTCCTGTGCCACTGAACTGGGTCTAAAGGGGGATGTGTCTCATGCTCCTGTGGCCTGAGCTGCCCCCAGACCCCATCACCAACAGAGGAGGCCTCCCAGCAGTGCTGTCTGCAGGGAGGCCCGCTTCCTCCTCGCCTCTCTGTGCCCTCTTTATATTTTGTGGCATTTAGTAGTGTGTATACTTTCTGGTTTAATAAAAAATGGTGCCTGTAATCCCAGCACTTTGGGAGGCCGAGGCAGGAGGATCACCTGTGGGCAGGAATTAGAGGCCAGCCTGGCCAACATGGTGAAACCCCATCTCTACTAAAGGTACAAGAATTAGCCAGGCATGGTGGTGGGCGCCTGTAGTCCCAGCTACTCGGGAGGCTGAGGCAAGAGAACTGCTTGAACTCGGGAGGCAGAGATTGCAGTGAGCTGAGATCGCACCGCTGCATTTCAGCCTAGGCAACAGAGCAAGACTCCACCTAAAAAAAAAAAAAGGAGGCCTTGCTCTATTTCTTTCCCTTCAAATTCGCTGTTATTTTCAGCTGGCTTTGGGTGCAAGGAGCAGAGTAAACAGGCCTTCAGTCTGCCATTGTAAATTCTTGCATTATTTGAAAACACTCTTCCCTGGGCTCCAGGGCCCAAATGCATTCCTAAGTTTCCTCTTTTCTAGCAGGCCATTCTTTCTTGGCACCCCTCATCCCCATCCCCCTCTCTTCAGCCATGAAATGCAGGCAGAGAGGAGGTACCTCCCTGAAGGCCACCTTAGTAAGGGGAAGAGTCAGGACCCCCGCCCAGGCTCCCCAGCAAAAGGATGTGGGCTTCTCCGTTGTGGCTGAATCTCCACTGGGCACAGCCTGACCTGCTGCTCCTGAAAAGCCACTGTTCTGTCTGCCCGCCCTTCTTCAAGTTAGAGTCCCAAAAATAATCACCATGGGCTCACCCAGCAGAGAGGGACTTGATTCAACACTTTTTTTTATGAGCCTCAGGGCCTGGGCATTCAAGAATCCTGAGCATTCAAGAATCCTGGAGAGAGTGACTAGCCTGGAACATTAGAGGGGTTGTGGTGAAAGGCACAGCAGTGTCTGAGTAAAAGCCAGCTCCCAGGAAACTGCCTTCAGCCATGCCTGGCCTGAGAAGCTCAGGGATTCCTGGAGAGCCTGGGTGGTTTCGCCGTGCAGCCAAGGAATAGCTAACAGTGAGGACTGGAGAGACCCCAAAGCCTGGAACCCGCATTCAAGCACCGACTCCACCCCTGATTGATTGACCTGGGGGGCACCTGGGGAAGTCACCACCCTCTCTTGCCTCTGTGTCTCCACCTGCCCCATGGGCGGGGTGGCCTGGAGGATGCCTGAGTCCCAGCTGGTGCTGGTGCTCCAGGATTCTGGGACCCCCTCCAAGCTCCCTCCCGGGGGCTTGCCCTGCTCTTCCCTCCCCCTGTAATCTCACTTGGGTGGCTGGTAGGGGATCATTCCCTGAGAGCTCTCTTGGATGTGTCTGAGAAGGCCACTCAGGACCTGCAGCTAGGGCCAGCTGGGCAGCAATGTGGTGTTTGCTTCTGTGACCTTCAGGTCACTGTAATGACTCACTCTTCCTTGCCAGTGGAGGAAGGCTTAGGGCTCTCTTCCCCAAGGAGCAACTTCATGATCCTCGAACTTCAAAGTGAACTCTAAGAAAGCCTCTCGGCCAAGGGCAGATTTGTAGCCCTGCATTTGCTCCTTCAGCTATTCCACAGGCAGTCTCTTCTTATTCCAGAGATATAACCTCAAGTCAGCTTAGGGACAGTCACCGGGAGGCTAAGTTATGACACCTCGTTGAGATCTGGGCTACGGTAGAAGGCTGGGATAACAAGTAGGCTTTGACTCTTGTCTCTAACCACCAAGACCTTTGGTCTTCCTGTCAACCTCTTCCCTCTTTTTTTCCATCCTTATTTATGAAAGGAAAAGATGGATCCTTCATTCATCAATCCATCACTCACCCACCCTTCTATCCATTATGTACCCATCCACCTACCCACCTATCTATCCATCATCCATCCATCCACCCATTCATCCGTCACCTATCCATCTATCCATTTATCCATCCATGCATCCATCCATCCATCCATCTACCCATCCTTCCATCCTTTCACTTATCCATTCTAAGACCATCCATCCAACCTCCATCATTCTCCATTTATCGCCCATCCATTTTCATCCTTTCCCTCATTATCCATTCGTCCATCATCTGGTCATTTGGTCATCCCTCCCTCGCTCTGCACATCCCTTGTTCAAAAAGCCACAAGCTTAGTAACAATAACAATGTTGTTACAAACAGTAATAGCCACTATTTATGGAAAGCTTACTGTCCATGAGGCAGTGTGCTAATTGCTTTTCTTGCATTATCTCATCACATCTACTACTATCCAAAGGATCTCATGCCACAGATGAGGAAACTGTCATCAATAATCACCTAAATACTCCCGTGGAGATACACATACGAAGAAGATAGTGTTTATCTTTCTTCCAGCACTCACCATGGAATGAAGGGGACTGCTCCGTGAAAATACAGGGTATCCATGAAGTCCAGAAGCCTAGGAAGTCATAACAGTGAATATATATGTTACATATGAAAGGTATGTTTGACAACACTCTGTATGTCTTTCTGTTTCCAGATTTTAAGGACACCCTGTACCGTAGAAATGCAAAGTGACAGATGCTCCAACCGGATGAGTAAAATGTCCTGTAGACACACTGCAGGAAGACGGGGGCACGAGGAGAGGAGAGGACCATGCTGGAGGAGCTGGGGAAGGCTCACTGCAGAGGTAGTGTGGGAGCAGAGTGTGATGTTGCTCAGCAGGGAAGGGCTCTGCTGGTAGAAATCAACAAGTGCAAGGACACGGAGGCGTGTACTGAAACCCTGATCAGAGAAAAGCAAATCACTTTTAGTGTTTGCAATAAAGGAATCATGGCAGGACATGGGCAAGATGAGACCTACAAAAAAGGCCACCTTGAGCCCATGGGTGTCATTAGAATGGCATGGGCATCAGAAACAAATGCTCCAGTGCTACCCAGTTGACATACTATATTTAGGCAGTGAAAGATAACAGATTACCAAATAGTCTACTGACTGCTATCCGATTGTGTGCTATCATGTGCAGTCATCTTTCAGTAGTATCCCTACGGGATTGGTTCCAAGATCCCCCTGGATGCTCAAGTCCCTGACATAAAATGGAGTTGTATTTGCATATAACTTACGCACATCCTCCCATATACTTCAAATCACCTGAGATTACTTACAATACCTAATGCAGTGTATGCTATATAAATAGTTGCTGTAGTGTATTTTTGTTCTTGTTGTTGTTGAGATGGAGTCTCGCTCTGTCACCAGGCTGGAGTGCTGGAGTGCAGTGGTGTGATCTCAGCTCACTGCAACCTACACCTCCTGGGTTCAAGAGATTCTCCTGCCTCAGCCTCCCCAGTAGCTGGGACTACAGGCATGAGTCACTACGCCCAGCTAATTTTTATATTTTTAATAGAGATGGGGTTTCACCGTGTTGACCAGGATGGTCTTGATCTCTTGACCTCATGATGCACCCGCCTCAGCCTCCCAAAGTGCTGGGATTACAGCCGTGAGCCACCACACCTGGCCGCTGCAGTGTATTTTTTTAACTTGTATTATTTTTATCGTTGCATTTTTTGGTTTTAGTTTTTTGAATATTTTTCACTCTCAGTTGGTTGAATCTGCACATGCAGAAACTGCAGATATGGAGGGCCAGTTGCATATGTCTGGAGAAAAAGTCTGGAAGGATATTCTATGGTGTCAGCAGTGGAGATTTCTGGGTAGTGGGGTTTGGGATAATTTTTATTTTCTCCCCATACTTTCTTCATAATGAGCATGGTAGAAGGAAGGCTCAGGGCCTGGGAGGCAGGGCACCGGGGTTTGATGTCCTTTTGGCCACTGACTTGCAAGGAAACCTGAGAAAGTCCCTTCCCCTCTCTGGCTCTTGGCTTCCTCATCTGTAGGATGAAAACTGGCCCAGTGCTCCCTGAGGGTCCCATATGGCCCAGCTACCCCAGGCTGGGGTTTCACAGACCGCAGTCTGGAAATGTGTTGTAGGAGGCCCTTGCATTCTATGAAAATTGCCCAAAAACTGGCCAGGCACAGTGACTCAAGCCTGTAATCCCAGCACTTTGGGAGCCTGAGGCGGGCGAATCACTTGAGGCCAGTAGTTCAAGACCAGCCTAGCCAACAAGGCGAAACCCCATCTCTATTACAAATACAAAAAAAATTAGCCAGGTGTGGTGGCACGCGCCTGTAGTCCCAGCTACTTGGGAGGCTGAGGCACAAGAATCACTTGAACCTGGGAGGTGGAGGTTGCAGTGAGCTGAGATTGTGCCACTGCACTCCAGCCTCGGTGACAGAGCAAGACTCTGTCTCAAAAAAAAAAAGAAAGAAAAGAAAATTATCCAAAAAATATTTGTGTGCTTTCATTTTTGTAATAAAATCCAAGGAATGGTTTGTACATACACATAATGTTCTAAAAGTTATGTCTGGGACATAGTGAAGCCTCCATACATGTGAGCTATTTTTATTAAGAAAAATTAAAAACCCATGTATCATGTATTTGTCTCTTTTGTAGCGATAATTCACAACAGAAAGACATTTTCCCGGGATCAGATTTTGGTTCTTGGGCCATTGTTTCTCAAATTGGGACCTGTGGATCCCAGGGGCCCCCAAGACACAGTTTCTCCTATAAAAGGGCCTGCTACTCCAGTGGAATAAGAACCAGGTCTGGGGCCCCGACGAGCTAGCAGTGTGGGCTCTGATACCTCTTGTCCCTGCTTTCATGGCTTCCCTTCAGCTGGGGTGACTTGCTTTTTCCTGAGGCCTTGGAAGCACACGTACCTTTCCCAGGAAAATGAGTCCCCGAGGAGGCCTCCCCGCCTGCAGGCTCACTCCAGCACCTGTGTTCTGTAACACAGCCCTAATTGAAATCACATTAACATTATGATTCCATTACGGGGAACAAGAGGCTGGCTGCAGGAATGCGCCCCACGGGGCCTCATCAGCTGGACTGGATCGTTTATAAAGGGCTGTGCATCTGCCTGGAGCTTCAGTGTTAAGTAAGGCAGACAGGGGCCTATTCATTATTAACAGGGCTTTATGCGTTTGGCCAGGCAGGAGTACAAAGCTGGCCGCAATGGGAGTCTGAGGGAAGAGAGGCATTCAGGTGCCGACTGCAGGTGCCCGTCTGCCTTGTCCGTCAGTGGAGTCCAAGATGGAGGTCCCTCTGCCCAGACGGTGGTGACTTCCTATCCCTAAAGCCTTGACGGTGGCCACTCCTCAGGCTGAACGGGGAGGCTAAGTAACTTGCCTGAAGTCCCATAAGTAATATGTCGTGGAGTCAGAATTTGAACCCAGGCAAGCTGGGTTCAGAGCCCACATGCTTGGCAAACCGGCAGCCCACAGTCCACCCCTTGGCAGTTCACACCTCTCCTGAGATGTGCCCTGGTGCCCCTCAGTGCTCCCTAAACTCAGCTCTTTGAGGTTGTGATGTCAAGGAAAGAGCACTGGAAATTGGAAAACGTGGTTGGAGGGCCAACTCTTCCATTCATTCATTTCATTCATTGTTTCTAATTCTAAGTACCTGCACTGTGCCAGGCACTGTGGTAGGTGCTGCCACTGAAAAGGCGACCAAGACCCAGCCCTTGCTCTATAGGAGTTCAATAACCACTCAGTGATACTCTACATTGCAGGGACTGTGTCCCCCAGGCACTGGACATACATAGTTTTGTCAGTCCCTTAATGATAATGAATGAACCCTTCATCATAATGCAGTGTGTGAGAATCATGAACACAGAAATTCATCAACTGTATGTAATTCTAGATAATTAAATACTAATCTAATTACTTATGAGTGGAGGCAACAGTGTGTGCTGGTTAGGAGCACAGGCTCTGGGATCCTACAGCCTCAGTTCTAATCTTGGCTTTGTTACTTATCAGTTGCACCACCCCGATCATGTTGTGTCACCTCCTGTATTTGCCCCCTTCTGCCTTACTTTGTCCTGCCTCCAGGAGATGAGGTGGAAGGAGGCCACCAGGAAGAGCAATAGTGATATCTTGTAGAGACAGGTTTGCAGAATTGGGGAAGAAAATGACGGGCAGAGGAGTATGGTGGCTGAGCGCATGGGGTCTGGGGGTAGAAGAACCTGGTCTATAGTCATAGTGTTATTCTCATGGCTGTGTGATGCTGAGCGAGTAACTACATGAAGGCTCTCACCTTCTACACCTGCAAAATGGGAGGATTAAATGCAATGACAGCAGTCAAGCACACAACCCACGGTGTGAAATGCAGTGAATATACACAAAAAAGAACCCCCAAGCCAAACAGCAAATAGCCTTTGTCTAGTGGTTTAGAGGAATCTCTACCACCTAAGGTGTGATGAGAGCATCCTTAGATTCCACCAGCCATGGCCCATTTGAAACAGTGATTAGGGATTGGTAAGACCCATTCTGTAGGATAGAAAGTTGATGATAGACGTGGATATGTTTGTTAACAGAAACACAATACACAAATGTGCAACTCCGTTTATTGAGCATGGATTGTACGCCAGGCCAGGACTCAGATGAGATGGGTGGGAAATGAGAGGCATGATCTCCGGGTCTCCAGGGGAGTCCAGTTGGCTGGAAGAGGTATTGGGCAACTCAGACAACCCTACGTGTGTGATATCAACTTCAAAATCAGGCCGTTGGAGGGGAGAGGGGGGCAGAAGGGTGGTGGCTGAGGTGCCAGCTTCCCTGCTGCTCCTGGCCATGCTGCCTGGCATTGCTGGGGTGGTCTGTTCACTGGGTATAACCACAATCTCTCTTACATCTTCTTCCCTCATTCAAGCAAGAAAGACAATTTGGTTCCCTTCCCTCCCAGGTGTTGGAGATCCTGAGTCTGTCCAAATAATAGTTTTTAAAAACAATCAGCCTTTATCATGAGCCAGACCTAAGTCCTTTACACTGGACTTGAACAGCTGTGCTGGGAGGAATTCTGCAGACGAGGACACTGAAGCTTAGTGAGGTGAAAGGACTTGCCCCAGGTTCCATAACCAACAGGTGGAGCCTGTTTGATGCCGAGGCGTGAGCTCTATGCATGATGTTGAACTCACCAACATCCTCTGTCTACCCCCAGGTTGCATTTTGTGACCATGAGGGGTGTCTCCCCACGTGGTTTCTTACTCTAGTAATGAGAGATGAAGGACCCTGGGATAGGTAGGAGTCCAGCCTGCAAGAGCTCCCTCCCCAGCCCAGGCTCCACCCTACAGTAGTGACCTGGAATTATTTGCTCCTTCATCCCAGTCTTATGAAACAGCAACAGCAGCAGCAATAACCGGAACAGCTCCCACTGTCTAGCGCTCACTGTAGGTTGGGCACCCTACGTGCACCATTTCTCTTGACCGTTGTGTTAAATGTGGGAGGTGGACAAAGTTTAATGCACATATTTTTACAGAGGAGGAAACTAAAGTTTAGAGAGGAAAAGCAGAACCAGGATTGGTTTTCCCCAGAATTTCAGCTCTCTTCCTGCCTTCTTTCCCTCCTTCCTCCCCTTCCTCTTCCCTTTCCCCTTCCCCTTCCTTCCTTTCTTCCTCTCTCTCCTTTCTTTCTTGCTTTCTTCTTTCTTTCTTTTCTTTCTTTCCTTTCTTTCCCCTCTCTCTCTTTTTCTTTCTTTCTCTCTCTTTCTTTCTTTCTTTCTTTCACGGAGTCTCGCTCTGTTGCCAGGCTGGAGTGCAGTGGCACGATCTCCATTCACTGCAACCTCTACCTCCCAGGTTCAACTGATTCTGCCTCAGCCTCCCAAGTAGCTGGGAGTACAGGCACGCACCACCATGCCTGGCTAATTTTTGTATTTTTGGTAGAGATAGGGTTTCACCATGTTGGCCAGGATGGTCTTGATCTCCTGATCTCATCATCTGCCCGCCTTGGTCTCCCAAAGTGTTGAGATTACAGGCGTGAGTCACCACACTTAGCCACAGCTCAGTTTCTTTTAATATTGAATATTTCCTCTCTGCAGGAACTGTGTGTGTTAAGAATTACATATCAAAATCCCAGGAAATGGGGTTACCATTTCACAGGAGGAGGTTACCCGTTTCAAGGAGGATTTAACAGAGGTGTGGACAGGACTAAGGGAACCGGCAAGGGATGTGAGCCACCCAGGGACCAAGAACAGCAGGAAGCCATTGCTACCCCATTTCACAGATGAGGTAACTATGGCTACCCCCATTTCACAGATGAGGTAACTATGGCTACCCCCATTTCACAGATGAGGTAACTATGGCTACCCTCATTTCACAGATGAGGCCACTGAGGTTCATAGAGATTTAAAGGACTTGTCCCCAAAGCACATAACTTAAGTGGCAGAGCTGGGACTTGAACACACCTTTCTGAGAACAGACACGTGTTCTCCACCTTTCTGTCCACATAGGACAGTGATCTTTCTGATGCTGAGGCTGGGGAGAAGGGCATGCCTGGGGCCAGTGCAAAAGCAGCCCAGCAGGGAAGACAGAGGCAGAGCTGCCTGTCACAGCAACCCAAAGGACCCAGTTGTCTTCACCCAACAGCCCCTGATTAAAAATAGAGCATGTGAGCCTGGCTTCCTAGGAGCTGAGCTTAGATCAGAGACCATTTCCAGCAAGGCTGGGTCTTTTAAGTTATTTATCTGTCTGCATTTTTCATCATTTGCCATTGATTTGCAAGGGCTCTGAGAGCCCCTCTGGAGCTCGCCTGGCAGGGTGGCTGGCTCTGTACTCCTTCATTTCTGGGCACTTTCACATTCCGGCATGGCAGCCCGGCCTCAGCTGCCCACGCAGCATCTTCCAAACCTGGACCCTCCATCACCAGGACTGCCAGGGCTAAGGGACATTTGTCCTTCTCTCTTCTTCACCCACATCTCCCCACTATGTGAGGGCTGCTGACGTTCTGGAGTAAGTGGATACCTTAGCACAAATACAACATTCCTGCCCTCTTCTCTCTCACTATGTCCCAATCCATGCTCTGCCCCTCCCTCCCCCAGGAGGTTGATCTCTAAGGATTGTACCCCCAGGCTCCCTTACTCTCTTGATTGTGGTCGGGCTTAGGTGATGGGAGCCACTGGCAGGAAACCAGAGGGTGGAAAGAGAGCAGTCGGGATATTTCTGCGAAGGTTTTGGCTGCATCTTTCCATGATGGTAGCTCTGGTTCGATGGCCTGTCTCCCACACTCCAGTCCTTGCCGGGTTTCCTAATGCTGTTCCCTCCCCCAGTGCCTTCAAGATGGGTTAGTAATGGCTTCCTGCTGTTCTTGGTCCCTGGGGACTCAGCATCCCTTGCCAGTTCCCTTAGTCCTGTCCATACCTCTGTTAAATCCTCCTTGAAATCCTAGCCCATGTGACTTCTGTTTCCTTTCAAGATGCTGACTAATTCACAGGAGCTCCTGGCTCCATGAAGTGCAAACATGGGCAGGAATAAAGCTCCCAGGTTGAGGCTGCCAGGGATACAGGAGAGACTCGTGCTTACTTCTGTTTAGAGGACAGACGTCATTTTCTCCGGCACACACCTTACGTAGGGCATACACATTACCTCTCCCTCTATCTCTTGTTGAGGAATACGCAGAGATGCTCTGTTTTATCAATATTCTTTTGACAGATGCTTTGTCTAGAAAGGTTTGAGGCTGGATTTGAACGTCCTAGTTGGAAGGGGCAAAGCCCCCTGTTGGGGAAGTGGGCCCACAAAGCCCACATAGCCTTCCACTGTCCCTGGCCAGGGTATGACTCCAGGCAACTTCACCACAAACCTCACGGAGTACTTCAGTTGTCACGCTTTGTCTGTAAGTAATAAAAGACCAAAGAAAACAGTTTGAATAATGAGGAATTTATTGTCTTCCCTAACGAGATACCCAGAACGAGAGTTCTAGAGTTGGCAAATCCAGCAGCTAAATGGAGGTAAAACTCTCACTTAGCTTCTCATCTAGCCTCTTGGCTTTTCCCTCATGGTCACAAGGTGGCTACCACAGCTCCAGACATCACAGCAAGATCTAAAGCAGGAAGGCAAGAATTCCTGATTAGACACTGGCCTAGTTGCCATAATAAGACCCAAAACCGTGTTGGATTAAGCAAAATATAAATGTCTTTTCCTGTTCTTTTACAGTCCCAGGCCAGTTCAGGGTTAACAAGGCAGCCCAGTGCTACTGGGGACTAGGTTTCTACATCTTGTTGCCCTTATTGCAAGGCTGAAGGTGGCTCATCATGTAAGTACAGTCATATGTTGCTTAGTGATGGGAGCATGTTCTAAGAAATGTGTCATTAGATGATTTCATTGTTGCCCAAACATCATAGAGTGCACTTATACAAACCTAGATGATGCAGCCTGCTACACACCTAGGCTACACAGCATAGCCCATTGACCTAGGCCATAAACCTGTATGGCATGTTACTGTTCTGAATACTGTAGGCAATTGTAACACAGTATTTGTGGATCCAAACATATCTAGACATAGAAAAGGTATAGTCAAAATACAGTACTGTAACTTCATAGGACTATTGTCTTCCATGAGGTCTGTCATTGACTGAAACATCTTTTTTTTTTTTTTTTGAGATGGAGTCTCACTCTGTTGCCAGGCTGGAATGCAGAGACGCAATCTCGGCTCACTGCAACCTGCAACCTCCACTTCCCAGGTTCAAGCGATTCTCCCACCTCAGCCTCTTGAGTAGCTGGATTAGCCACCATGTCTGGCTAATTTTTGTATTTTTAGTAGATACGGGGTTTCACCATGTTGGTCAGGCTGATCTTGAACTCCTGACATCGTGGTCTGCCCATTTCGGCCTCCCAAACTGAAACATCTTTATGTGGCACATGACTGTACTCTATTCATCAGGGAGGAGGAAGAAAGGGAGGGGAGAACATACCCCTCCTTTTGTGGGTACAGCCACGGTAGTTGCACACCTCCAATCTACTCATATTGTTGGTTAGAACATGGCTGCATGGCCACATCTATCTACAAGGGAGGCTGGAAAATGCAGTTTTTGGCTGGGAGTCACATCTCCATCTAAAAACTATTCCTAAGCCCCGGCACCGTGGCTCACGCCTGTAATCCTAGCACTTTGGGAGGCCAAGGCAGGTGGATCACCTGAGGTCAGGAGATCGGGACCAGCTTGGCCAACATGGTGAAACCCCGTCTCTACAAATAATACGAAAATTAGCCATGCTTGGTGGCATGTACCTATAATCCCAGCTACTTGGGAGGCTGAGGCAGGAGAATTGCTGGAATCTGGGAGGCGGAGGTTGCAGTGAGCTGAGATTGTGCCACTATATTCCAGCCTGGGTGACAAAGCAAGACTCCATTTCATAAGTACATACATACATGCATACATGCATACATACATACATACATACATACTGTTTATACAGGTAAAAAGAAGAAAACAGACACCTGGGGACAAAGAGCCATCTCTTCACAGGCCCTATCTCATGTTCACTTTGAATAACAAGGAAAACCTTCCCAGCACCCCTGACTACCACCCCACCACCAGGCTCCCCCTTGCATCTCATTGGCTAAGCAAGGTTTATGCCATGCCAGTTCCGAACCTGCAAGGAAGCCTGGCTGGCTGAGATACAGGTTCTGCCGGGAAAAACAGAAGGGCAAGAATGGCGGCTGGGTGTGGTGGCTTATGCCTGTAATCCCAGCACTTTGGGAGGCCAAGGCGGGCGGATCACTTGAGGTCAGAAGTTCAAGACCAGCCTGACCAGCATGGAGAAACCCCGTCTCTACTAAAAATACAAAAATTAGCCGGGCATGGTGGCGCAAGTCTGTAATCCCAGCTACTTGGGAGGCTGAGGCAGGAGAATCGCCTAAACCCAGGAGGTGGAGGTTGCGGTGAGCTGAGATCACACCATTGCACTCCAGCCTGGGCAACAAGAGCAAAACTCCATCTCAAAAAAAACAAAGAAGAAGAAGAATGGCTACTGAGTGGTCAGCTAAAATTGTGCATTGAATGACACAGGTACAACCTGGGAAACAGCTTAGTTCTTCTATTTTTACACCCCACTCCCTCTTTTTTCTTTTTTGTAGTAAGCAACAGAAACTGTATTTGCTTAGCCAACACATGAAAGGAGTGAACGGCTGGTGAGAAGGACTGGGATGCTGCTGGATCTCAGGGCCCGGAAGCAGAGCATCACAGTCACAGGAGTCTCTACTCTCTCTGCAGGCTGTCCTCATTCCCTCTCCTTGCAGACAGAATCTTCCACAGTGAGCTGAGATTGCAGAGGGGAAGGGGACATGGCCAGTGAGCCCTCCCAAGCCCCATCACTAGGCGGGAAGACTCCTCTATTCCAGTCTGAACAACCTGAGACAGAACTCTGATGGGATCAGTCACTTGTGATCTAGGGAATAGGATCATATGAGAGCAGAACAGCCGCTCCTAAAAGTATAAGATTGACTTGGGAGAAGGTAGGAGCCCCAGAAAAACTGGTCTGCCTGGAGCCTGAGCAGATGAAATAATAGGTGAGCATTTCCGTTCTTTACTAAGGCTAGAAAGTAGGGTGATGAGGTGGCTTTTGCGGGTAAGGGTGGTGAGGTCGGGATGACAAGACCCTAGGAAGCAGCTTAAACTGTAGGAAGAACTGCCCCTAATTAAACTTCATGTGGTGCATGATTCTGATGTGTTTGCTGATTCCAGTACAAATATGCTTAGGATTGCTGTGCGCTAGTTTTCAAACTGCGCTCCAAGGAGCCCCTGGAGGCTGGAGATGTGGGGGTGGCCCCCTGGAGTCAGCGAGAGCATGATTTTTGCCTATTTTATTGATGCTTTAGTTTCTGCTTCTATTAAATGGCAATAATCATGGTAGCTATTCTTAAGATTATTTTCAGTAGTAAATTAGATTATCCATGAGAAGGGCCTGGCACACAGGACATGCTCATATATTGTTAGCTAGGGTTATTATTTATTATTTTGTATAAGAAATTATTTGAGGCCTGGCATGGTGGCTCACACCTGTAATCCCAGCACTTTAGGAGGCCGAGGTGGGTGGGTCACCTGAGGTCAGGAGTTCGAGACTAGCCTGGCTAACATAGTCAAACCTCCATCTCTACTAAAAATACAAAAAAATTAGCCGGTCATGGTGGCATGCACCTGTAATCTCAGCTACTCGGGAGGCTGAGGCATGAGAATTGCTTGAGCCTGGAAGGCAGAGGTAGTAGTGAGCCGAGATCACGCCACTGCACTTCAGGCTGGACGACAGAGCGAGACTCTGCCTCAAAAACAAACCAACAAAAAGAAATTATTTGAAACAAGTGTCCTGTAGTTAAAGCAATCTGAACTGACTGATCGATCCAAACGAAGGATGTAGGAGTCTGAAGACCCAGTACCACTCAACAACTACGGGATGGACCCTGGGCAAGTCCTGGCCTCCTCCTGCAGATGGAACCCGCCCACCCCAGTGCTCTTGTGTCACCTGAAAAACAGGCCCCTCCCACCCTAGCCCTAAAGACGCAGCCCAGGTCAGAGCGCGGGGCTGGGCAGGATTTCAACTTGATCCTTGAGTTGGGTGTCCTTCTGCAATGCAGGCCCCGCCTACCTTTCTGGCCTCAGTCTCCTCTTTGTTTAAGTGGGGGTCACACAGCACCCATCTGTCCATCAGTGGCTGTGACTGTGGATGTGGGATGACTCTGTCAGGATTCTGCCCCTGCTGCGCCTGTTTGAAGGGGAGCAAGACTGTCGCTGTGGTGAGGTGACCAGTTGGGAGTCGCGGGTGATGGCAGCACAGGGCTGGGGAGGGGAAGCAGGAGCCCGGGAAGATGAGCTGGGATAGCTCTTGCCTGACCCCAGGGAGAAGCCTGGGGACGGGGGGTGTCCATCTGCCATCTTCCCCCACCTGATCCCAGTGCAGGGGCTGACAGACACCCCACTGACTGACTGGGCCCTGAGAGGCATTCCTGCCATGTCCTTAGACAAGAACTTTGACCTCCTACTCTGTAAAGACTGCCAAAAGGCGCCCAGGGAAGGCGGGGAGGTAGCAGTCTTCCACCTCCACCAGCCCTGGGACAGCCTCTCGTCCACCCCTTCTGAGATGTCGTGGAGGGCCCCTCCTTCCCATTATTCATGAGCCACAGCCTTAGGAGCCCCACACTGCAGGCTGCTGCTTTCCACCTCTCTCTGACTAGTCCGTAGACTAGAATGCCTGGTGCAGGAGTTCCCAAACACGCCTCATCACCAGAATCAGCTGGAGCACTTGTCAAAAATACGGCTTCCAGGCTGGGTGTGGTGGCTCACATCTGTAATCTCAGGACTTTGGAAGGCTGAGGCAGGTGGATCACTTGAGGCCAGGAGTTCAAGACCAGCCTGGCCAACATGGTGAAACCGTATCTCTACTAAAATACAAAAATTAGGCGTGGTGGCACATGCCTGTAATCCCAGCTACTTGGGTGGCTGAAGCAGGAGAATCACTTGAGCCCAGGAGGTAGAGGTTGCAGGGAGCTGAGATTGTACCACTGCACTCCAGTCTGGGTGACAAAGTAAGACTCTGTCTTAAAAAAAAAAAATGGCTTCCAGAGTCTCATTTCCCTTGCAGCCCAATTCAGTGGATAAAGGCAGGGCTCAGGAACGTGCATTTTACCAGCATCTCTAATGATCTAATGAACATTGAAGCTGGAGAGTCACATAGCCCTTAAGATTAAAGGGGCGGGCTATGGATCCTTTCTGACCTGGATTAGACGCTGTGTGATATTGGGCCAATGAATCAACCTCTCTGGTTACATCTGAGATAAAATGGGGCCAACACAATTGCTACCTCAGAGAGATCTTATAAAGCCTGAGACCAGGCAGGGGCAGCCCTTACAACTGTGTCTGAAAAGGATCCGCAGATGATAGCAACTTCTGGTCTTTTTATGACTACGAATGTCATAGCTAACCCCTGCCTGCACCGGGACAGTGCGTGGCTTAAGTGAAGAAGGCAGGACTCACAGGGCATATGTTCCAGCATCTAGTCCCACGTTTTATTTACTCCCAGGGCCCCAGGATGAGAGTTTAGCTCTGTCCACCCTCAGAGCCTGTTAATGCCATTAGCTCTGCCGGCCACAATCCCCTCCCGCAGCACTCAACACCTCCCTCCCCAGAGCCCCATCAGACCGCCCGTCTGCTTCTCCCATCAGCGCTGCCCCACGTGCTGCCCTCTGGGTGAGGGTGGTCAATCCCACTTCAGGTGATGAGTGGGGAGCTGCAGCAGACCCCGGGCTGGGGGCTAGGGAAGGGGCCTCGAGTTGGGAGCTGGGGAGGGCAGGGAGTGCATGGTGGGTAGGGGCTTTGCCCGGATGCCCGGGATTCAGGGTCTGCCCTTGGTGCTGGGGCAGCGCCAAGTCTCAAACTCTCACCTGGGCTGTGCAGATGTTGGAATGGGGTTGCCTGAGTGGAGACCGAGGTGGGGGGATATAAAAGAGCTCATAGGTGCCTGTTGAACAATGAGAACACATGAACACAGGGAGGGGAGCATCACACACTGGGATCTGTTGCGGGGGGCTAAGGGAGGGACAGCGGGGGGTGGGGAGGGTGAGGAGGGATAACATGGGGAGAAATGCCAGATATAGGTGATGGGGGATGGAGGCAGCAAACCACTTGCCATGTATGTACCTATGCAACAATATTGCATGATCTGCACATGTACCTCAGAACCTAAAGTACAATTAAAAAAAAATCTTATCCCCCCAACAACCTACCAGCCTCCTTCCCACTTTCCCCCAGCCTGAGGGTGTGGGGTCCTAAGATGCAGAAACCATGTGTCTCCGCCAGCTTCACCGCGTACGATGGGCTGCAAAAGAAGTCGCCTCACTGTCCTCCAGCCTGAGAGGGCTTCCGCAGGGGAAAGAAGGCTGAGGGGCGGGCAGATCTGAGTTCGAGTCCCCGCCCTGCTGCAGCTTGTTCTGCCGCACTGGGCCTTGACTTCCTCATCTGTAAAATGGGCATCGCAAAGGGCCTCCCCCTCCCCCGGACTCCTGGGGGTGCTGGAAGGTGCACACGGTGCGTGCTTCACTCACGTCGGGGGGAGCCTTTCCATACCTGCGCCGCACAAACCACGCTAATGGAAAGCGAAGCTGAATCCCAATCCCCCACCAGCGGGACTTCTCTGTAAATTAACTGCCCTCGTTCTCCCTGGCCCTTCCGTCCTTGTCCTCACTGGGGTTTAATACTTACGGGGCTGCAGTATGACCTAGGGCCAGGGCTGCTGTCTACTTACCCTCATGTCACAGTGTTTTCTCTGCACTGCGGGTTTCATTCATTGTTTTTGATTCAATGAGAATGTACTAATGCCCAGTGCATGAGGCCCTAGGTTACCATCTTGAACACCCACTCACAGCTTTTCTTTCTCAAGAGCTCCAACAAGTTCCAGAGGTGTTTTTCGGTGTTTCTTTTCCCCTCCCTTTGTCTATGTATTGGACCTTGGGTCACAGAATTCTATTAATCTTGATCCTTCATTCATGCCATCCTCTTGCCATAGGTTCATAAATGGTTCTCCTTTGTTTATTTATATAAATAAACACCCAAGACCTGGTCATCCAACACAAGAATCAGAGCATTTACCGGCACTTGCATCTGTCTGTGCGCTTCCTCCCCGTCTGACCATCAGCCTCCCCTACCCAAGGAAGCCACTATCCTGAAACCTTCTGTAGGTCACATGATCATCCCTAAACCAATCACTGTGGCCTGGGGGACAGAAGAGGCTGATTGGCCAGGTCTGGATCACGTGACCATGCCCGGCGTCAGGAATTGGGGCGGAATTAGCCCCACCCAATGCACGTGGGTGGAGGGGAGTGAGGGATGGGTGGTTTCCCAAAGGCAACTTGAAGGGCCAGGGAAAACAAGAGCCATCGACCGCACTTAGACCCAGGCTCAGTGTCTCTTGAACCAAGTCTTCCTGCAGCACCACAGGGCTCAGGCCTGCCCAGTTGGCCCCCATGGCCTGGACCCGGAGTTCCTGCAAGAACAAGAGTTGCTAAGAAAGGACATTCTGACTTCCTCCCACGGCCTCGAGCCACAGCCTGGAATCTCCAGCCCCACCTCGGCTGAGGGTGTGGGGAAAGGAGGCTGTCCCCGGGGACTCACAGAGGGGAGGGCAGCAGGCGGGGGTGGGGATGAGGGGCTGCTGTTTGACTCCTGCTTCTCCTCCTCCTCATTATCATGTCCTCAGGGCGTTACCCAGATCATCTCATTTAGTCTCCCCATAGTTTTATGCAGGAGGGTCATTATTATACCCCTCTCACAGCTGAAGCTGGCTGGAGAGAGGCTGGCATGTAGTTACTTAGCAAAGTGGGGTCAAGCAGAGCCTAGAGCCCTAGAGCCTGGTGACCTTATGGGATTGGTTTGGGAACCCAGAGCCCAGACAGGTTAGAGTCCCTGTGCCAGGGCCCACAGTGAGTGACGGCTCACAGCCCGACTCCTAATTCAGGGCCTGCTTCATGAAGCCAGACTAACCCAGGTGTGAGACCCGGTCCCTCCTCTTCTGACTAAAGTCTGTGTCCGTCCATGACCTCGTCCACAAATGGGGATGGCAGCGGGCCCCACGTGGGAGCTCACTGCGAGCTTAATTGGGCTCTCACCTGCAAGGTGTGGAGCACAGTGGCTGGCACATGGCGAAGCCTCCTGAGTGAGGGCCCTTTTCAAGATCATAATTTAGGCACGTGTTTCTCCACCTGTAACACGGGAAGAAGAGAGGCTCAGTGATCTACAGGGTGTGGTCATGCTTCAGAAAAATATAATATTGAAATAGTCCCAGAGAGGAAGTCCAATGTGGTGGTTAAGAACACAGACCCTGGGACCGATTGAGGTTCCAGGCCCCACTCTGCCATGCATTAGCTGAGCCTTCTTGAGCGAATTCCTTGACTTTTCCATGTCTCAGTTTCCTCATCTGCATAGTGGGGTGAATAGCAGTTGCCATCTCCTGGAGTTGTTGTAAGGATTAAACAAGTGAGCCTCTATGTGAAGCACTCTGAACAACACCAGGATATGGTCAAGGGCTTTATAAGTATTCACTGTTACTAAAAATGCTAGTTATTAGCTGTAACTTTGGACAACCAATTATAGAGAAATAAAATAGAATGTAAATGCTGTTAATATTCCCAATATGAAATAAAATCACATAGCAAACATTCGAGACTGATTGTTAATTTCCTCATTTTTTACGGAGAATCACTAGTAGGTATCGCCTAGAGTAGATAAACAAAGAAACAAATGTAGTTTTTAAAAAATTAATTGATTGATTGATTGATTTTGAGACAGGACGTCTCTCTATCACCCAGGCTGGAGTGTAGTGGCATGATCATAGCTCACTGCAGCCTTGATCTCCCGGGCTTAAGCAAACCTCTTAGCTCAGTGTCTGGAGTAGCCGGGACCACAGGCGAGCACCAGCACACCTGGCTAATTATTATATTTTTTTAAGAGACAAGGTCTTGTTATGTTGCCCAGGCTGGTCTCAAACTCCTGGCCTCATGGGATCCTCCTGCCTCGGCCTCCCAAAATGCTGGGGCTACAGGTGTGAGCTTCCAAACTCAGCCAGAAAGGTGTTTTCTATGATTTAGTTTTGGGAAAAAAACAAAGCTGGACACAGTGGTGTGTACCTGAGGTCCCAGTTACTTGTCCCAGCCACTTAGGAGCTGAGGTAGGAGGATTGCTTGAGCCCAGGGATTCGAGTCCAACCTGGACAACATGGCAAGACCCCGTCTCTTAAAAAAAAATTTTTTTTAAATAAATAACGATGAAAAACAAACTTGGAGTGTTTGGGAGAACAGAGAAATTTACTTTTTATTTCTTTTTTAACCATGTACATAGGTTCATTCCATGAGAAAAGTTAAAAAAATTAAAAACAAATAAATGACGGTAAGTTGTTTATAAACCAGTAACAGTTCAAAGAAAGCAGTTGCTCTCTATGTTAGTAAGAAACAGGAGATGGAACAGAGACATCCAGACACCCAAGCCCATGAGAAGTCTTTGGGCAACAAGCATGTATTATAACGAGAAAATATGTAAGTGAAATAAACTTGAAGCAAATGTGATGATTTTTATTCCCAGCAGGAAGGAATATGACACCTGGAACCACACTGTCCTTTTCCCTCACTCCTGACCAGGCCTGGGTGGGAATTCCCCTCCTATTATCAGATGTTGCAAAAATCCCAGAAGATCCCTGGATCCAACCCTGGCTGGGCCTTCAAATCCAGGGGAGCCTCCCAGGCAGGGCTGAAGTCACCCTGAGCAGCTCCCCTACCCAGCAAGAAGCCAACTGGCTGCTGGAGCCAAGGAAACCTTGTGCTTAACTCGCTCCACAGAAGGTTCTAGAACTGGGAGCAGATAGTTCCAGGTTGGCCCAAGCATTAGATCACCCATAAGTGGTAATATAAGGGGCACTAGAGAGCTTCCTTCAACAACCTGTATCCATTCATTCGCTCACTCATCAAATGTGTGTTGAGCCCCTAGCAATAGTGTCTAAATTCTCACCACTTCCTAAGTACTCTGCAACCCTGCTTCCAGATCCTCATGTGCCTGACACCTTCTTTTTATGTTAAAGGTGCCTAACATTCCCGTTAATATTCTGAAATAAACCCATGGATGTTGTAACCTACCTACATGCACAATTTTTAAAAATAACCATATATAATGCCCTATCTGTAATATAAAGAAGAAATATGAAGAGTGTCCCATAAAATAAAATCTGTTCTTGAACAAGTTAGTGCTCAGCCCTAGCTGCTCTGGAAGTCAGGTGCTTGCAGCCTCTCCAGGACCACCATGAAGGGGACAGCTACGGATATACAGGAACTCGGGGCTCTGAGCCGAGACTCCAACGTTCGAATCATGTCACTGTCAGATGCGCGTTTCCAAAATTGTGAGCAGTTCTTGGCATGCTCTGAATAAAACTAAATATAGAGTTCTCTTCTCTTGTTTTTGTCTTTAGTTGCATCCTTGAAAATTCAGTATATATTCAAAGTGTGCAAAATGCTTTATATTTACATGTAAAGCAGAGCTAAAGTCTAGACTCACATAATGATAAACATATTTTCTTCCATACATGAATGTCCAGCAGGATGCATGAAAGTCACATGACTTGTGGGACAGCTCCTCACTGGGCAGCACCATCCCACTCTTTTTTTTTTTTTTGAGACAGAGCCTGGCTCTGCTGCTCAGGCTAGAATGCAGTGGCATGATCTTGGCTCATTGCAACCTCCACCTTCTGTGTTAAAGTGATTCTCCTGCCTCTTGAGTAGCTGGGACTACAGGCACATGGCACCACACTGGGCTAATTTTTGTATTTTACTAGAGATGGAGGGTTTCACCATGTTGGCCAGGCTGGTCTCAAACTCCCGAACTCAGGTGATCCATCCACTTCAGCCTCCCAAAGACCATCCTACCCTTAATTCATCACCTGCTTTCCCAGACCCACCACCTGCTCAGTTCAGTGGTGTTCCCCTGATGACCTTATCTTTGTGACAATCAAAATGCCCCCAGCTATTTCCAAATCATCCCTGGGGGCAGTGCCACCCAACTGAATGTGTCGTTTAATCATCTCAACCATCTGATATAAGAGGAACTAATAGCTAGGCGTGGTGGCTCACGCCTGTAATCTCCGCACTTTGGGAGGCTGAGGCGGGCAGATTACCTGATGTCAGGAGTTCAAGACCAGCCTGGCCAACATGGTGAAACTCCATCTCTACTAAAAATGCAAAAATTAGCTGAGCATAGTGGCACATGCCTGTAATCCCAGCTACTCGAGAGGCTGAGGCAGGAGAATTGCTTGAATTCAGAGGCGGAAGTTGCAGTGAGCCGAGATCGTGCCATTGCACTCCAGCCTGGGCGACAGAGCTAGACTCCGTCTCAAAAAAGAAAAGAAGGCCGGGCGTGGTGGCTCACACCTGTAATCCCAGCACTCTGGGAGACCGAGGCGGGTGGATCCCGAGATCAAGAGATCGAGATCATCCTGGCCAACAAGGTGAAACCCTGTCTCTACTAAAGTACAAAAAATTAGCCGGGTGTGGTGGTGTGCCTGTTGTCCCAGCTACTCGGGAGGCTGAGGCGGGAGAATTGCTTGAAACCAGAAAACGGAAGTCGCAGTGAGCCAGGATCGTGCCACTGCACTCCAGCCTGGCAATAGAGCGAGACTCTGTCTCCAAAAAAAAAAACAAAAAAGAAGAAGAAGAAGAAGAAAACAAAAGAGAAAAGAAAAGACCCTGAAAGCACCTATTTGAGTCTCTCTCCTTTGATGCCTGTTCTACTGGTCTCTGTAACGTCATTCTGAGCCACCTAGGTAGGAAAGGGTGTGTCAAGCTCCTAGTGAAAGCCTGGGGTAGATACTGGGGGCCTCTGTGGACCTCTCCTCGCTTGCTGTAAGAAGATGGTGGGAGGGAGGTCCCTCCATCTCTGCTGTGTGTGTGTGTGTGTGTGTGTGTGTGCACGCGCGCGTGCATGTTAGGTCTGGGAGGGAGGAAGGCGGAGGCAGCCCGGAGCCAGTTCTTCCTGGAAGCCAGAGGCAGGATGCCAGAGGCACACGTTCCCCAGCAATCCCCAGGCCCAGGGGAGGGAGCGCCAGACCTGAGCTCAGCAGGTTGGAGATGCACCCTCCAGCCCACCCGCTCCCTGCCTTTGGAGAGGTCCTGCAGGCCTGGCCAGCACCCTCTTTCTCTCCCTACAGCACTCCTCAAGGAACTATCTGGCCTTAATAAAAGAAGGGAAACCTTCTCAGTCACATTGTGACTTCTAGCGTCTCCCTTAATTCCCACTCTAGCCCTGGGAGATGTGCACTGTCACCGTCCCTATTTCTCAGGTGGGGAAACCAAGACTGAGGGAGGCAGTGGCTCACCCCCGGATGCAGAGCCAGGCACAGACACATCCCATGCTCTTTGCCACACCATACACCCTCATCTCCACCCCGGCCGTGAACCTGGGGCCCCTACACCTGGGAATCCATGTAGATGCCCCACGCCTGGGCATTCAACATGCCTGGATGCTCCATGGCTGGGCATCCCATGCTGGGGTGCCCCATATCTGGGCACCTCACACTGGCAATAGGAACAGGCCGAGTGGGTCCTCTGCCCTGGAGACCCTGACAGCCCTGCTCCCAGAATCACAAACACTTGCAGGAGGGCCTGCCTTTTTACTTCTGTCTCCTCAGGCAGGAAACACTCTCATTTCTTCCTCCTCCTTTGCCCCAAACAGAATGCTGTCACTCTCTACCTTTGGTCGTGTGAGGTAGAGAAGAGTGGATGGAGGTCTTCCTGTCTCCTTGGCCAGAAGAGAGATAAAGAGAACAGAAAGGAGGGGCAGGCTTCTCTGGAGCTAAGGCTGCTGCCTCCTGCTCCACACACAGGGCAGAAGAATAGAAAAAGTGGCCAGAGAGAGACAAGTGTCCGAGTTTGGGGGTAGAGGACATGGGGCAGGGAGGTTATCGTCTACAAATAACCCTATCTCCAGGACCCCCAAGAGAGGGTCAGAAGGGACTGAGGCCAGAGGGTAAGGGCTGTGTGGCTGAGGGATCAGGCTGGGGTCATCAGTGTCTGCCTGAGACCCAGATCAAAGGGCCACACAGAGGACAAGGACAAGGATGTGACCCGGGACCCTCCCCACTGCCTGCTGCTCTGACCCTATAGTTGGACAAGCAGGTTGTGCAATGCCCCATCCACCATGTACCCAGGACCCACCTGCCCATTGGATCAGTTCTCCCCAACTCCATCCAAGCCTTCCTTCCCCCACCCACCCATCCATCCATCTACTCCTCCTGCCTCCCTGCCTCTGAGCCTTCCATTTTCTGTTTCTTCTATCCACCGCAGCTGCCTTTCCTCTTCACCTTCCTGACTCATTCTTCAGGTCCCAGCTTAGACACAACATTCTCCGGGAAGCCTTCTCAAACCCCCCACATCCAGTGTAAGGAACATGGCCATGGAGTCCCACAGCCCTGATCTTCCTTTTCTGTGATCTTATGACAAGGACAATTTCATACTCACATCCATTTCCCCTGCTACCCAAGGCAGCTGATAATTCTGCAACACTCAGAACAGTGCCTGGTATACAGTAGGTGCTCAATAAGTTCATCTGGCATCTTTACTTTCTTATCTGTCTCTCCTCTCTCTTCCCTGTCTCCTTTTCCCTTTTCAAGGCTTCCTGAACACCTACCTGAGCCAGGCTGACGTTTGCCACTGCCCTTGAGGCTGGCAGAGCCTAGCGTGGGAGTAGGTGAGGCCAAGAAGAGGGGATGGGGGGGTCCTACCCATGAACCACATGACCAAAGGTAGAGAAAGCCTGCATTCTGTTTGGGGTAGAGGAGGAGGAAGAAATGAGAGTGGGCTTCAGGAGGAGGTGGCACTTGGGCAGTGGAGATGGCAATGGGCTGAGGGGTAGGCTCAGGCGTCACTCGGTGAAACACAGGCGGCTTTAGGGAGTGGGAGATGGATGGATGGAAGAAGTCTCCCTGAAGCAGGGCACAGAGTGAGTGATGCAGCAATAGCAATATTGAAGTAGGGGCAGGGAAAGAGAGATGTGGGGGTGAGGCGGGGAGGGAAGGAGAGGAGAAAGAAACAGAGATAGAAACACCAGAGAGATGAGGGAGACAGAGACACCAAGACAGTGTGAGAGAGAGAGAGAGAGCAGAACGTCCAGAGACCCCGTCGCACACCCAGGGTGTTTGCTGGTGGAGGCCGGAGGACGGTCCAGGTGCCTGGCTATGGTGTGTGCTGCCTTTGAGAGAGTGGCAAGCCCTAGGAGGGGGTTGGGGGTAGTGCCCTGGCTGCTGATCTCCAAGAGAAATGATCGTGGCCATAGGCTTTAATGGAGTTGATGACTCACAGCTGGGGGCTGCTCTGTGTGTGTGTGTGTGTGTGTGTGTGTGTGTGTGTGTGTGTGTGTGGTGGGGGTGGGGCCCATACCAAGAGCTATGCAGGAGACGGCTCTGGCTTTGAGGATGAAACACTGCAGCCAGGGCCAGCGGCTGGGGCCTGCTTACTGCCTGGATTCCTCTGACGTGGAGAGGCTGCCCTGGAAGAAGAGGTCTGGCCAAGCCCAACTCCGGGCCCCTGACTGGGCTGTTCTCCTCCCATCCTCCAACTCCTTCCTCTCCCGGACTGGGAAGGATCTGGAGCCTTCTGAAGGTGGCCAGGAAATGGGGAAGAGGGTGCAGTGCCAGTTTTGGGGACCCTCTGAGGGTGAAACTGGGGTGCAAAGCATGGAATCTGCTGTGACATGGACATCGGGATTACTAGAAGGCTCTGCAATGTGGGGAGCAAGTGAAAGGGCCAGGGACGTTCCTGTCCTCAGAGCAAGCGGTTACCAAACACCAGGCATTGTTCGGGCTCAGAGTCCAGGTGGAGCAGACTTGTCATCTGCCCTCTGGGAGGCCTTAGTTATTAAAATGAAAACAGCTGCCATTTACTCAGAACTCACTGGCATGGAGCTACTACTTTATACAAAACATTATGTTTGATTCCCAGTGACGGTCAGTGGCAGGTACAAGTATCACCCCCTGTATTAGTTATCTGTTGCTGTGTAACGAATCACCCCAAAGCTTAGTGCTTAAGACAGCACTCATTTATTGTCTCACAGCTTCTGTGGGTGAGAAACCCAGGCATGACCTAGCAGGGTCCTCTGCTTCAGTGTCTCTCACAAGGCGGCAATCAAGCTGTCTACCACGGCTGTGGTCTCATCTGAAAGCTTGAATGGGAATGGATCCCTTTCCCAGCTTAGTCAGTGGTTGTTGGCAGAATTCAGTTATCTCCAGGCTGTGTCCAGAGGCTGCTGTCAACTCTTCATCACATGGGCCTCTCCCACATGTACATCTGCTTTTGCAAAGTCCACAGCAGAAGAGGGTAGAGTCTACCAGCAAGGTGGAACTTACAATCTTTTGTAATGTAAGCAGATATAAAGTAACATCCTCAACATTGCTGCATTCTGTTGATTAGAAGTAAGTCAGTGACTCAGTGGAGAGGACTACAAAAGGCCATGAACACCAGAAGGCAGGGTCATTGGGACCATCTTAGAGGTTGTCAGGCATGCCTCCATTTGAGACATGCAGAAACAGAACCATGAGAAGCTAATCATTCAAGGTCACAGCCAGTGAGTGGCAAGGCCAAGATTTGGACATGGGTCTGTGGAACTTCAATCTGTAGCAATGCAGAGCAGCCTAGGCTGCTGGTAATAGTCTGGCTCCACCCCTTTGGTTGATCTTGGGCGAGTTAGTTTCCACTTGAAGCCTCAGTTTCTTCTTCCATAAAATGAGGATAACAATCGCAATAATGATAGAAAATCTCACACAGCAATTACTATGTTCCAGGTACCCTTCATGTAAGCCTTTTTATGAATGAGCTCACTTGATTCTTACAAGTACCTCCCATTCTGCCCACAGTAAATCATATCACGACATGTCCTTTTTTTTTTTTTTTTTTTTTTTTAGATGGAGTGTCACTCTTTTGCCAGGCTGGGGTGAAATGGCGACATCTCATCTCACTGCAACTTCCGCCTCCTGGGTTCAAGCAATTCTCCTTCCTCAGCCTCCCAAGTAGCTGTGATTATAGGTGCTGGCCATCATGCCCAGCTAATTTTTGTATTTTTAGTAGAAACAGGGTTTCTCCATGTTGGCCAAGCTGGCCTCGAACTCCTGACTCAGGTGATCCACCTGCTTTGGCCTCCACAAGTACTAAGATTACAGGTGTGAGCCACTGCGCCTGGCCTGACATTTCCTTTTGAAAACTGTCCAGTGGTTTCCCTCCCACTAGAAGTGAAAGCCAAAGTCTCCTGCTCCTTGCTCACTCCTTTCCAGCCGCTCTGGCCTCTGGCTGTGAATTCTCCTCCGGGGGCTCTTGTGTGTGTAGTTCCCACAGCCTGGAGCCCAGTCCTGCAGCTGAGGCTCCCTCCTTACTTCCTGAGGCCCCTGATCAAGTGTCATGTGTTCGAGAGTCCTCCTGGATCCCCCCACACCCCGTTTAAATACCACGCCCTCTCCCATTTTCTTCCCCTCCCCCTTGCTTTGTTTTTTCCCTTTCCTGTTTTCTTTCTCTTTTTTCTTTTTCTTTTCTTAATTTTTTTGGAGACAGGGTCTCATTCTGTCACTTAGGCTGGAGAGCAGTGGCACAATCACAGCTCACTGCAGCCTCGACCACCTGGGCTCAGGTGGTCCTCCCACCTCAGCCTCCTGGGTAGCTGGGACTATAGGCGTGCGTGCATCACCAGGCCTGGCTAATTTATTTTTAATTTTTTTTTTTTTTTGTAGAGACAGGTCTCGCTATGTTTCCCAGGCTAGTCTGGAACTGGAACTCCTGGGCTCAAGTGAACATCTCACCTTGGTCTCCCAAAGTTCTGGGATGACAGGCACGAGTCACTGCACCTGGCCCCCGCTCCTATTTTCTGTCCCCTCACCCTGCTTCTCTTTTCATCACAGTGCTGATGTTATATGAGATCAGTTTTGGTTTCTTCATTGTCTGTGTCCCTCAGTAGATTATGAACTCCACAAGAGCAGAGGCATTGTTCAGTCCACCAAATCACTGCAACCCAGAGTAGTGCTGGCATACCCAAAGGCACTCAGTGAATATTTGCTGAATGAATGATTGGATGAATGTAAGCTTTTGGTCATTGAGGGTAAGGCTGTGAAAGGCACCTCTGACCCTTCTGTCCAGCCTGGCTGCACCTCTTCCTTGCCTTCTCCCTCTAAGAAATGGGGGTGAGGAGGAATTCTGAGTTCTTGAGAATCACTGAGAAGAAGCTCCCCAGCTGTTGCTCAGAGCAAAGATATAGCCTGGCCCTGAAGAGAAGAAATTGCTCTGGTACCTTACATCCATCAGTCCCGGCTGCCATCTCTGAATTTAAACAATGTGGTTAGATAGAGCAGTTATGTCCATTTCCAGCTGGATGTGGTGGCTCACGCCTTTAATCCCAGCACTTTGGGAGCTGAAGAGGGTGGATCACCTGAGGTAGGGAGTTCAAGACCAGCCTGGCCAACATGGCAAAACCCCTTCTCTAGTAAAAATACAAAAATGAGCCCGGCGCAGTGGCATGAGCCTGTAATCCTAGCTACTTGGTAGGCTGAGGCAGGGGAATTGCTTGAACCCAGGAGATGGAGATTGCAGTGAGCTGAGTTCGCACCACTGCACTCCAGCCTGGGTGACAGAGTGAGACTCCGTCTCAAAAATAAATAAGTAAATAAATAGATAAGACATGTCAATTTCCATTGTAGTGACAGAGAATACAACAATTAAAAAACATACATGTGAATGCAAATGCAAATACAAAGACTAATAGCTTATGTTTATTGAGCTATTGCCAGGTGTGAGGGGCTGAATTCTGTCCTCCCCAAATTCATGCCAAAGTCTTAACCTCCAGTAGCTCTGAATTTGACTGTATTTGCAGTTAAGTTCTTTCAACAGATAATACATTAAAATGAGGCCAATAGGATGGGTCTTAATCCAATATGATTTGTGTTCTTAGAAGGAAAGACGGGGACATGGACCTGCTCAGAGGGAAGACTGTGAAGACATGGGGAGAAGACAGCTGTCTCCAAGCCAGGGAGAGAGGCTGCAGAAGAAACCAACTCTTCTTACACCTTGATCTCAGACTTCTGGCCTCTAGATCTGTGAGGATGTAGATGTCTGTTTAAGCCAGCCAGGCTGTGGGACTTTGTCAGAACAGCTCTACCAAACTCAGACACCAGGCATAATGTTAGGCTGTGTGTGCAACTCTAGCCAATGAGATACAAAGGCAGTACTGATGAGGTTTTCCTCCCTCTTTTAAAGCTCGTGCCTGTAACCCCAGTGCTTTGGGAGGCTGAGGCGGGAGGACTGCTTGAACTCAGAAATTTGAGACCAGCCTGAGTAACATAGGGAGACCCTGTTTCTACTAAAAAAATTTGTAAAAGTCTAGCATGGTGGTACATGCCTGTAGTTCCAGCTACTTGGGAGGCTAGGAAATGGAAGAATCACTTGAACCTGGGAGATGGAGGCTGCCATAAGCTATGATGGCACCACTGTATTCCAGTCTGAGTGACAGAATGAGACCCAGTCTCAAAAAAAAAAGGAAGAGTCCCACTCTTTGAAGGTCTACGGACATTGTTGTTTAAGTATGCTGTGCCTGGAGTTGCAGCAGCCATTTTGCCACCATGAAGCAAGCAAGAATGGATACACAGAAAGATAGAGGGTACCTGAGTCCTTGATGCCCCCATAGAGCTATATATTACCCACCCTAGTTCTGGACTTTTATTTATATGAGAAAATGAAAATTTGCTGCTATTTAGGCCACTTTGAGTTGGGCTTTTTGTCATCCACCTCAACACCAGGATAGCACCCCAGTGACAAAGGTAGTCCCTAGTCACACCCCAAAGCCCTTAGAAGTGGAGTGACCCGTCTCACATATAAGCATGTGAGTGGAGTTCTGAAACTCAGGCCTCATCTTCCACTCCAAAGTTCAAGTTCTCTGGCTGTGTCAGCCTGCCCTGGCCCTGAAATTTTCGATGGGACAGGATCCCTGGAATCTGAAACCATTTGACCTCCCACATTGCCATGGGAAGCAAAGATGACTCCAAGGACGGAATCAAGGCCAAGGAGTGGACATTGAATGGGAGCAGTCATGGACTCAGGGAGAGGCGGGGTGTGGTCAGAGTCGGGGCAGCAGTCCACAGATGAGGCTGCCCGAGGGAGGTTGTGAGCCTCAGTTTCCTCTGCTACACGTCGGAAACGATAATAGCATCTACTTCTTTGGCTTGCTGTGAGAATTAAAAAAGAAAATGCAGAACGCCTAGAGCAGTATCTGGCCCACAGTAAGTAGTCACAGGTCTTAGTTTGTACCATTATGATTGTGACACCAGTCTGTTTCCGTTTTGTCCTCCAGTCCCCAGTGAGGCACCGCCTCCTTCCACCTGAAGCAGCAGCATGAGTGGAAAATTGGCTTTGGGAATATCTCTGAGTCCTTCCATTATAGGAACTCGTCCGAGTAGCAGAGCAGCTCAGCAGAGAACTCCTTGCTGTTGTGTATTGAAACCCAAGAGCCCCACAGGCACAACTGGAATTCAGAAGGGTCCCTCGGGATTCCCTGCACAGCCTGCCAGGCCACCCACGCTCTCCTCCCTGTGTCAGCCTGGTTGAACTGGGAGGGCTGGACTGTGTTTAGAGGTGCTGTGATTCCAGATGATGATCACCCTCCTCGCTATTGTGTATCCAGCGCCACTGGGTACTTCATTTCATTCACCAACGCAGTCCTCCTGAGTGGCAGGTATCCTGTCCCTGAAGAAGAAACCGAAGTTCAGAGTGGAGGGTCAGTTTTCCACAGTAAGTGGCAGAACTGGAATCTGCACTCAGACCTCTCTAGAGCCAAAGCCCGTGCTCGGTCCACTTTCTCCAGCACACAGAAAAGTGCTCACCTCATCCCACCCAACCCAGTCGAGAATCCAAATCATAAATTGCTCACTGAAGACTGTGGTTAATTTAGAGACCACTATGTGTGAAGTCCTGTGCCAAGCACTGTGCTCTGATATCCCTCTTGGGGTTTCACAATTTATCTCAGCACAGTAAAGGCTCTGAGAAGTCCTGCTATAAAGAACCCTGTTTAACGCTGAGTAACTACTGGTTTCCTGCATGGTAGCTCTGTTTTCTAAGAATCTCATTCACACCCCTTGCACAGAACACACTTTTGAAAAAGGTCAGCCTGGAGAATGGGAAAGCTGGGGAGAATCCTTCCAGGGCCTTCAGAACAAACCCACGCAGACAATGCGACTTCCTCCCCGAGAGGGTCACAGAGATAGCTGAGAACAGAAGGGGATGGACTCCAGACTTGGAGTTTCCAAAGGGCAGGAAGTACTCAGGTACCCGGATGATAGATCTGGGGATTGCACGTGGGTAGATGGTTAAAGAATGATCCCCACCCACACCTCCAGCTAGAAGGAATTATTCAGACTGTGGAGGGGGAGACAGGAGAGGATGTGGCCAGGGAGAGGGGGCAGGGACCCCAGAGGATGCAGCAGGACTGGCTGCTCGGATTTAGTGTGGGAAATGGAAAGCGCTCCATGAATTTTAAGCAGCAAATGGATTAAAGCAGAAAACTAAATGGTTGCACAATTGTGGGAGGGTTGGAGAAGGGGCAACCCCACCCCTGGACTTGGGTTTGGAAGGTCATGGCCATTGCTATGACTCAGATGTGTGGAAGCTGCTGCTGCCACTGGAACGGCCGCATACCTGCGAAGCTGGTGGGCAGATGCTGGGGCCGCTATAGCTGCAGCTCGGTGGCTGCCACCTCTCTTCCTCCTCCCTCACCTCCCGGGGTCATGTTTACCTATAGAACCTCATCCATAGCCCAGTTCCCAGCTGCAAAGGAGTCCGGGAAAGATGACTGCTTAGCTCTCCGACTTCCTCTGACAGAATAAGATTCTCAATCTAGGAGCGAGTGTCCCAGAGGCCAGGATAGCACTCAGAGCATCTGCAAGAACCTGCCCCAACATCCAACAGTAGACCAAACCGTAGGGGCTTGTATTAGTCGGTTTTCACACTGCTGATAAAGACATACCCTAGACTGGGTAATTTATTTAAAAAAGAAAAAAGAGAGAGAGAGAGGGGTATAATGGATTCACAGTTGCATGTGCCTGGGGACCCAGTGTATTAGAGGGGGAATCAGAAAGGAGATGGGGGGCGCTAGCAGGTAGATCATGCAAGACCCCTGCACCGTTGCTAGACTCTGACTCAGTATGAGATATAGCCATCGCAGCGTTTCAAGCTGAAGAATGAAGTGATGTGACTAACATTTTAACAGGCTCACTCTGCATGGTGTATAAGAAGAGATACACCTGCAGCGGGGGAGGCAGGAGGAGGAAGGGAGAAGGTGAGAGCCGAAAGCGAGGGGCCATTGCAACAGTCCAGGGGAGAGAGGAGGGTATTTTGGAGGAAGATGGTGGCAAAGGAGGTGGTGAGAAATGGTTGGATTCCGGGCGTATTTTACAAGTGCGGCTAACAGGATTTCCTGACAGATCAAACGTAGGGGGTGAGAGAAAGAGATGAGTCAGGGGTGACGCCAGGGCTTTCGGCTGGAGCACTAGAAGAATGGAGTTGCAATCAACTGGAAATATGAGGCCATGGTTCTTCCTGCTTCTTGCAGGTTCTGGGGGAGGTGGGAAAGAGGAAGAGTTTAGTTCTGAACTTGTAAAATGTACAAGTTCAAGCTCTTGTTCATCTTCAGAATAGCTGCCAGAGCGTTACTTCTCCAAAAGAAAAACCAAGGAAGGAATAAACAAATCTCTAGTTGGCTAAGTCACGAAGTCTTAACGCTTCGGCTCGGGTGGATGAATCTTTAATGAAACCCACCCAGACACATCTTCCCAGCTCTTTGCTCTCTGCCCATCCATGTCCCCTTGTGCTCCCGGCCTCCACTGGGCATCCTGTAGATCATTCACCCATTCATTCCCTTCCTCCATCAGCATGCGTTTAGCATCTACTCTGCCAGACACTGAATTACGCATCAGGGCTACAACCTCTTAGAGCTCACATTTCCCACCACCCTAGTACCTTTGCACAAATTGTGTCATTCACTTCAAATACCAGCCGGCTCTTTCTCCTAGCCCTATTTACTCTCTGAGGCTCAACTGTTACCCTGTCCTCTGGGGGACATTTTTGATGCCCCAGACACAAGGAGGTCAATATTTCCAGCACCCTCTGCCCCTGTCATCTGGGGGTAAAGGAATTGTCTTGATTCAGCCCTCTATTCCCTGATGTTTGGTTGATTGCTTGAATGAATGAATGAATGTTAATAAGGATTCAGCAGCTTGGATCTTGGTCTGAGCCACAGTTGGCTAATGATATCCTTTTGGTCATGGCCTCAGCTGCCATGAGCTGGCCATGGTTCTAACCTTTCTTCAAACCAGCTACTGGCAATATCCTTTTGAGAACCAGGTGGACCCTTAGAGTGTTATGGTGGATTCTCCAGGATGGAGAGGAGGAGGGAGCCTCCCGATCCCCGTTAGTCTAAGCCACCAGCACCAGACATCCACCATTGCCTCTGAGAGTCAAGGTAACCATGGAAACCAGCAAGGGGACGGGAGGAGCAACGAGTGGAATGAAGCCAGGCACAGAAGGGCCAGCGGGCCAGGCTGGGCTTTGGGGCCACTCTGTGTGTATGTGGATTGGGTGGGGGATGGGAGAGGTGAGGAATGAGTGTCCCAGAGGCCAGGAGAGCACCAGCTGCAGGAAAGGGGGATCTGTAAGGCACAGACTCAGAGCTCGGAGCTCACGAAGTGTCCTTGTGTTTCCTGCAGCACTGGGGCCCCAGGCTCCAGCCCTCTTCTCTGAGGATCAGGAAAGAAAGACAGTGAGAGGTATAGGTAAAGGGGCTGACCGTGATAAAAGACAGCAGAGGCCAGGGAGCCAAACAGGGAGGGCAGGGGAGGGAGAAGCAGAGGGAGAGAGACAGAGGAAGAGAGATAGGGAGAGGGAGAGTGAAAGGGAGAGAGAGAGAGAGAGGCTGTTTGATGGAGAAACCACAGAGGTGGGGAGGGAGAGAGAGTGACCAGTACCTACACAGAGAAAGAGAGCCGGCAGAAGACAGAATCAAAACTGCAGCACAGAGCCTGAGAGACACACAAGGAAGAGTGGAGAGACACAGAAAGGGAAGAGCTCACGGGGGAGGATGAGGATGAAGCACGGGGCAGAGGTGGAGGGAGAAACAGCAACAAAGAGCAAGGGGAGGTCAGAGAAACACGGGGCAGAGAAACGGAATCAACAAGTGGGGAAGCAGAGAGGGCGTCAGCCAGAGAGAGGCCAGGGCGAGTGTGAGCAAACGTGAGAGGCAGAAAACGAGTCAGAAACAGTCAGGAGGAGGAAAGGGAGGAGCTGGAGGCTGAAAGACGACTGACTGGCAGGGGCGCAGCCGGGCTGCGGTGGCTGGCTCCCAGCCCTACCCCACGCAGGTCTTGAGCCGTCTGCCGTGTCAAAGACCCAGAGAAAATCCCAGTCTGCCCTAGAAAGTCACCAGACTCGGCCCCTTGTCTCCCCAGGCCAGGTGGGGTGCACTGTTCCCAAGCCGAGCCCCAGATGCGGTGGCCTGGCTATTCGGTGGGGACCCGGAGGAGCAGCGGCCGCGGCAGGTTGGCTGCTGAAGTGTTTGCCAGTGGTGGCCGCCCTCCCAGGGCTGTCCGTATGCTCTTGTATATGCTTAGCAACTCGCCTCTGGACTAGGAGCTGTATTTACATGCGGGCAGGTGACGGCCTATTGTTGGGGAAGGAAGCTGGCAATGTTTTCCACTGCAAGGTGGTGTTACCATCTAGGCAGGCTGGGATTCCCAGGCAACCTGCAGCTCCTGCTTAGTGAAAAAGTAAGAGCTACTGTTTTGCTGCCAAGAGATAAATTCCTCTCAAAAGGTAATACCAGGAAGTAGAATTTCTCTCTCAAATAACTTAATATGTTTTTTTTTTCCCCCGAAGACAAATGAGAGCTACAGACTCCATTATCTCCTTTTTTGCCTTGGCTGCCAGGAAGCTCAGATAAAAATGCGGTGGGGGTCTGTAGAGGAATGGCGATCAGAACTGCCATTCAATGTTTCAAAGTTTCATGTCTAGATTGCTGGCTAAAGCTATAAGAACCATTTTTAAAAATTCATTCATTCATTCATTTCATTGACAGACAACCACGGAATGTCTGCTGTGAGTCAGGATTTAACCCAGGTACCTTTCCTATCTGCAGGGAATAATCTCCAAACACAAGTCCCAGAACGCAGGACTCTGCCTAGCCCATAGAAAACATTTTTAAAATGTTTGCTATTTGAATGAACAAATGAATTCACAACCTTGCTTGAAATCCCCCTATCCAGAACAACTCATAAAGGCCAAACTCGTCAGCTTGGCATTTCATGAGCTTCCCCGTCTACTCCTCTGGCTTTGCCTCTTACCCCTCCCTCATGTGCATTCCATGATTTAATCATATGGACACCTCATAATTCCCAGAAACCCTCATACTGCTTCATACCCTCCTCATTTCTTCAGCTGGTGAACTCCTACACATCCTTCAAGACCCCAGTGAGATATCCTTTCTCATGACAAGCACTTATCAGCCTCCCTAGTCTTATTTGATATTAATGTCTCCACCTTGCTTCCTCAGCATGCTTGGGCTTAGCGTTTGTCATTTTCCCCAAGTCATGTGGCACAGCATGGCTTTTTAAATGTCTGTCGCCTCTACATGTCTGTGAGCCCCTGACAGTTGTATGGGCTCTGGGGCTAGACCCCTGAATCTAAGTCCCAGTTCTGTCTCTTATCAGCACAGATTTTGGGGAAAGTTATTTAACTGCACTGTGCCTCTGTGTTTCCATCTGAAAATAGGGCTGACCATAGTATCTATAATTTAGGGTGGTTGCAGGGATTAAATGAGTCAGTATTTACAAGGCACTTAGAACAGTGCCTGGCAGCTTAGAGGGCTGAATAAATGTGAACTCTTGTGTTAATAGCTGTGCTAGTGATGGATCTGATGGGTCTCCAGTGCCTAGCACTATGCCTGACACATGGGAGGTCCCAGTCACTGCCTGTTGCACAGAAACAAAAACTATTAAAGTGGCGTGTGCAGTGGCTCACACCTGTAATCCCAGCACTCTGGGAGGCCGAGGCGGATGGATCACAAGGTTAAGAGATCGAGACCATCCTGGCCAACATAGTGAAACCCCATCTCTACTAAAAATACAAAAATTAGCTGGGTGTGGTGGCATGTGCCTATAGTCCCAGCTACTCGGGAGGCTGAGGCAGGAGAATTGCTTGAACCTGGGAGGCGGAGGTTGCAGTGAGCCGAGATCGCACCTGCACTCCAGCCTGGCAACAGAGTGAGACACCATGTAAAAAAAAAAAAAAAAAGCATGACCACTGCTCTCAGAGAGTCCAAGCCCAAGGGATTCATTTCCTGTCTATTCAGTGTCCACTGTACCAGGCTTTGTTCTAGGTACAGGAATGCAGTGGTAAACAAAACAATAAATAAGTATACGGTACAAATCTTAGAAGATCCTAAGTGCTGTGAAAAACAGGACTGAATAAGTGGTATTAAGATTGTAATTTTAAATGGGGCAGCCAGAGTAATCCTGACAGCAAAGGTGACATTTATGGGAAGCTCTGAGAGAGGCAGACTGTGAGCCAAGTACCTATGTGAGGGAAGAACGTTCCAGGCAGAGGGGAGCAGCAGGTGGAAAGGCCCTGGGGTGGGAACATGTCTGGCATGTTGGTATTAGAGGGATGGCCCGGGGCTCATTGGGCTGGGGCAGAATAAGTAGATGGGAGAAGGGAAGAGGTGGCCTAAGGCAGAGAGTTGGGGAGGTGAGGGGAAGACAGACCATGTTGAGCCTTGTAGGTCATTGTCAGGACTTCAGCTTTTACTCTGAGAAGCCACAGGGACAAATGCAAGCTGTCTTCTCAGTCAGTATTTCACTCTGCTTCTCAGAGGTATGTGTGGGGTGGAGGTGCTCTGTGTGAACGCCGAGTAGAAGTGAACTCCCTGGTGGATGACACAGAAAAAGGGCCTGGACCGAAGTCTCTGGCAAGCCACGGGATGACCAGGTGTGGAGAGGCAGGGGTCTGCCTGAGCTGAGTCTTCTTTAGCCATCCAAACGTAAACCTAGATGCTCCCTGGGCGCTTGGCACACCAGCACTGGCTTCTTTGTCCTTTGACATCTGAG
Source organism: Plecturocebus donacophilus (assembly GCA_004027715.1). NCBI lineage: Eukaryota > Metazoa > Chordata > Mammalia > Primates > Pitheciidae > Plecturocebus > Plecturocebus donacophilus. The sequence continues at coordinate 67,494 of PVKP010007005.1, forward strand.
TTCAGAGTGAAACCTGAGGTTCCTTCCCAGACCTTGGGGTGGCCGAGTGTTCTGTGGTTCCCTAGAAGACTGGCTTTTTCCCCACCTTGGAGGGAGGTGCTTCAGGTCATTGTTTCTTAGGCCTGTGGTAGGGCAAGCTGCATAAGGACAGGGAGAAAGTGGAAGCTCCGTAGAGGAGACACAGCACAGGGCAGGTGGTCTTGGGTCTCTGCGTCCTTGAAGACCACTACTGGGATAGTCAGGTCTGCAGGAATCTCCAAGAAAACAGAGAAAAAGAGAGAGGGAAAGGAGAGAAGATGGGTGGGAGATGGGTAGGGCGGCTATAGAATTTGTCATCCAAACCAAGACACTTTGAGAATGAGAAGGCACTGCTACTAATTCCACAGTGCAATCCAGGCCTAAGTCAGAGCCTATGGAGGGGTGGGGAGACAGGCAGAGGGTCGAAGACAGGAACGAGAGAAGCATTGAAATGTTCATGGAGGGCGTATTAGTCCGTTCTCACACTGCTAATAAAGACATACCCAAGACTGGGTAATTTACAAAGAAAAGAGATTTAATTTACTTGCAGTTCAGCATGGTGGGGAAGCCTCAGGAAATTTACAATCATGGTGGAAGGGGAAGCAAACACATCCTTCTTCACATGGCGGCAGGAGAGAGAAATGCAGAGTGAAGGGGAGAAAAGCCCCATATAAAACCATCAGATCTCATGAGAACTCACTCACTATCATGAGAACAGCATTGGGGAATCGCCCCTGTGATCTAATCACCTCCCATCAGGTCCTGCCCCCAATATGTGGATATTATAATTCAAATTACAATTCAAGATGAGATTTTGGGTGGGGACACAGCCAAACCATATCAGAAGGTTGGTGCTAGAAGGAACTCAGAGGTCATCTCACCTAACCTGGACAACTCAGAAAGGGCAGAGACTTGTCCAGGCCACCAGCACGTTGCCAGAAAGCTGGCACTGGATACTTGCCCTTTGGCTTCTGAGTCCAAGAGTGAAAGCTGAGATTCCTTTGGAAATTACTGGTCTCCTTCTAGTAAATCCCAAAGCAGAGAGTCTTCTCCATGATCTGTGAGCTCTGCAAAACAGGGACCATGTATCTGTGGGATTCACCATTATACGCCCAGTTTACCTACCATAGTTGCAGGCACATGGACAGTGCTCTAAAATATTGAATGTCTGAATGAGACCTCAGATTTGAGAGCTCATGCCCCAGAATGTGGCCTGGTGTCCCTGACAGCAGGGTACTCAGTGGCACAGATAACAGTAAAAAAAATAATAAGGTTTGGGTTTTTTGTTTGTTTGTTTGTTTTGCTGGAGAGGATATGCTACTTGATTTTTTTCCCTTTAGGGGATTTAACCTCCTAATTCTGTTTTGCTAAAGGTAATATTTATTTACTATTTGATTCAGTCTTTAATACACCAGCTGTTTATTGAGCCCTTACCAAGTGCCAAGCACTGTGAATAAACTCTGGATAAGGCCTCTCCAATGTGGCTGGTTTACCACGCTCAGATGTGAGCGGCTGTGATCTGCTATATTGCAATTGTCTGAATAGACCCAAGGTCTTGTAGCAAAGGTCAGCCTCTTAAAAATCGGGGCCACTAAGCAAACGTTCTCAGGGTGCTTTATGGAGTTAAGCTGTTTATGCTGGAGAAGCATTTCTAAAAACTGCATGTGGGGACTTTCATCCACCTTATAATGGGCCCCGGCTCCTCTGTAACTGGGGATAAATCGGGCATAAGCCTGTCTCTAGGTTTATTAGAGGTTTACATCTTTGGAATAAAAAGCAAGGAATCACGCAGACAGTAGCAGAGACAGAAAAAACCTGGGAAGAAGAAAAATGAGGAGAGAAGTGGATATCCGGACAAATGGGGCTCAGCCGCGGCTCTGCAATCAATTCCTGGGCAAACTTGGCCAAGTCGCTTACCCACTCTGATCTGCTAGCTGCCTCATCTGCAAAGTCGGTTGGGTAAGAATCACTTTTGAGAAATGGTAAAATGTTCTATTCCGCTTTCCTGGGAGTCCTCATTCCCTATCTTCCTGCAGAGGCCCTCACCCACCCTCTTGTCAGAATGCTAGATGGAGGTCAGCAGGCGTCACTGTGAAAAACAGGGGAAGTCAAAGAAAAGCTGGTTGTTGTCCAATGCTCGTTAACTCAAGAACAAGAGACTCTCCATATTTTTCTGGTGAAAGGTCTTCAGGGTCAGTTCACATACTGGCACAAGAACTAGCTGTTCCCATTAAATGAGTCAGGCAAGATGGGAACATTCATTTGAGTAAGTGAATCAGCCTCACTCTGAAACAAAGAAAAAAATATCATTAAGCAGAATGGATGTGTGCATATATAACATGTATATGTGACATATACACAGACATGCAAGCACAGACGTGTCATCACACATACACGCACACACACACACACGCTCAAGCAGGGGGCGAGCTATCACCAGGGTTCCTTCCATCTCTGGGGCTCTGTGGGCCTCCGTGATGGAATATAGAATCCCAGGGCATGGAAGAGGCTTGATCTTCTCCTGCATAAGTTATTTCCATTTAACAGATGGAGAAGCTGACGTAACATGGTAAAGCTATTAGAGGCAGCAGGATAAAGAGGTTAAGAGCCCAGGTCCTAAAGTCAGATTGCCTGAGCCTGGAGCCCAGCTCTGCCATTTACTCGGTAACGTTTGTCTAATTACTTTGCCATCTCTTTCCTCAGTCTCCCCACCTGTGAAATGGATGACAGTAGTTAATATTAAGAAATTACTCAGAAGACACCCAGTCCATAATAAGTGCTCTGCAATATTAATGAAGTCAACCATTTCTGAGGGGCCGGAGAAGGTTCTGGAGTACTCCTTCCTGCCTCTTCTCCCAGGACCATGGGCACAGCACATGCTTGTCAGTGTGAACCTGGCATAGGGTCGTTTCTGTTGAGCCTTGTCACCTTCACACATATGTTTGGAATATGGGAGCTAAGTAGGGTGGTGAAGGGAGAGGGTGTATGAGTTTGCTAGGGCTGCCATGACAAAGTGTCACAAACTGGATGGTATGGTGGAAGAGAAATTGATCGCCTCACTGTTCTGGATGCTAGAAGTCTAGAATCGAGGTGTCAGCCAGGCCACGCTCCCTCTGAGACTCTGGGAAAAGGTCTTCCTTGCCTTTGCTGGCTTCTGGGGGTGACCAGCAGTTGTTGGTAGTCCTTGGCTTATAGCCACATCCTTCAATCTCCATCTTCTCATGACATTCTCCACTGTGTCTTCACTGTGTTGGCCTCTGTGCTCAAATTTCCCCTTTGGTTAAGGACACGGTCACATTGGGTTAGTGCCTCATCTTAACTTGATCATCTGCAGAGATCATTTTTCCAAATAGTCCCTGTTGGGGGACTAGGGATTAGAACTTCAACATCTTTTGAGGGGACACAAATCAACTCATAACAGAAGGAGAGGGAAGGAGGGGGAGGGAGGAAGTGGAGGAAGGGAAAGCTGGAGACAGCAGGGAGCAGGTGCCAGGCAGCCTGTGCTGCCTAGGTAACAGGAGCAGGATGGAGGTCCTTCCCACCCGGCAGCCTGTCCTGACATGCCTGTCACTGTGACAGCTGGGTGCAGATCTGTCCTTGAGCTTGGAGGTCACCCAGTAGGAATCTAGGTTCCTCAGTTCTGCTGTCCGATGCCCACTGGTACCCCAGAAAATAAATCCAGCATCAAAATCAATAACCAGGAGGTGAACTGGCTTATCACCAGGTCCAGCACATGCCCCAGTGGTCTGAGCACCATGTGTGACTGCTGGGGGTCACTTAGCTTCAAAGCAGGCAGTGCTTACTGGCTAAAGAAGACTTATAGGCCAGCCACCTGCCCTTTGTCTAAAAAGTCTTGACCACTGCACTTCTCAATGAATCACTCCATTTCCTTGAACCCCACTTTACTCATCTGTAAAATGGAGGCAGTGCTAATAACCACAGGGTTTTTGGGAAGAACAGAAGAGAAAATGGGAATGAAGTAGTGTGAGTCAGGATACAGAACACAGGCTCTGGACTATAACTGCCTGGGTTCAAATTCCAGCTCTGCCACTTACCAGCTAGGAGCTCTTGGGCAGGTAACTTAATCTTCCAGAGCTTCAATTTTCCTGTCTGTAAAATGGAGACAATCATTACTCTCAGATTAGGTTTATGGTAGGGACAAAGAGGACTAAGATAGACATTGTCTTCAAGGAACTCACGATCTTACAGGAGAGATAAGTTTGGAGGAATAAATAGAGGTACAGTGTTAAGCGAAGTGTTTAGTACTTGGTAAAAGCTCAATAAAGTTCTTGGCTTGTAGTCTTCACAGTTTTGGCTTCCTCTAAGCATGCAGTAGGCTTTCAATGTGTGCTTTGTGCATCAATTAGACTTGGTCTGCCAGGAAAATAGATCCCACTGTCTTTAATTGTTGGAAACAGATGCTCAGTGCTGCAAAGAAAAATCAGCACTGAGACAAAGGATCTCTCAGCAAGGCAATCTTTACTTTCTGCAGAAAGGATACTCCTGTTAGCCATCTTGCCACGAGAGTACAATGAAAAAAGGAAAAGCAGACATATTTATTCTTTATGCATTTGGGGTCATCCTTACTGCTCTGTCTGATCTTCGTTGGCTGGAGCCAGACTTCATAATCTAAAATGAAACTTGATTGGCTAACAACTTAAAACTTTTCTAAACAGGTAAAAGCAGTGGAGAACAGAAAGGAAATCTAAATAAGGAAGGGGCAGAGGCTGTGAGCTGGGACACGCCTGTGAGCAGGTCTAGCACAGATATCTTGGTTCAAGTTCAAGGGCATAGAATGTACTATGTGCCTGTGAGCATGTCTAACAGCTACATAGGATGGGGCTTAACAAAGAGTTATTAATAAAAAGCAAAAAGGCTTTAAAGAAAGTGTTTAAAACAAACTATTATTTGTAACACTTATAATTTATTCTTTAACAAGAGTGGAAACTTTGAAGAGGAACTTTTCTACTTCCTATATTAATGGTTACCGTGTGCCTGTGGTGAGCACTTTTACATGTGTTATTTCAGTTAACCTTCCCAAACGAAGATTGTTATCCTTTCCATTTTTGCAGAGGAGAAAACCTGAGCTTCCGGGAAAGGAAGTAACTTGCCCAGGTTCACGGATTTCAGCCCTGATCTAATCTTGCCTCCAGCATCCAAGAGCCCCATCATTCCAACACCTCAAGAAAATTTATCTCAATCACTATTACTTCCATGGTGGGATTTTCAGAAACCCAGAGGCAGTATCTGCTCAGGTATACGAGAGCCTTGGACCTTGCACCCACGTCTAGAATTTTCTAAGGGGAACTCCTGGATACTGCCCGAGATCCCAGGTTGACAGATAAATGTGCTTGTCTTCCCATTTCTTCTCTTTTCATCCAAGTGCAGGAGTGGATGGACATAGGGGCTCTGGAGCCAGGGACCAGGGGCATGGGGACTAATAGTTCAGCAGGAAGAGGGTAACTATGAGCAGGTGAGTCTTGGAGAGCAAAAAATGAAACAGACAGCAGTAATGTAGGAGGCAGGACCCAAACTTCCCTAAATTCTGAATTCAACGTGCTGGTAGATTTGGATAACTGCCTCTTGCCCATCCCCAGCTTAACCAAAATGTTATCAACAGTAAAATGGGAGAGCTTTGCACAAGTTGAGTCTGTAGTTTTTTGTTTTTTTGAGATAGAGTTTCACTCTTGTTGAGCAGGCTGGAGCGCAGTGGCATGATCTCAGATCACTGCAACCTCTGCCTTCGGGGATCAAGTGATTCTCCTGCCTTAGCCTCCTGAGTAGCTGGGATTACAGGCACCCGCCACCATGCCTGGCTATTTTTGTATTTTTAGTAGAGACAAGGTTTCACCATGTTGGCCAGGCTGGTCTTGAACTCCTGACCTCAAGTGATCTGTCCGCCTCAGCCTCCCAAAGTTCTGGATTTACAGGCCTGAGCGACCGCACCCAGCCTAGTCTGAAGTTTAAAAATTCGCTGATTGCACTGATTATGCCAGGGACCATACGCATTCTTTGTTATTACGCAAATGCTGATTGCACTGATTATGCCAGGGACCATATGCATTCTTTGTTCTTACTCAAATGCGGGTGTCCAGGTACACAGCCAGTTCCTGGCCCACAGTTGAACCTTCACATGTATTTGTTTCATGACAGAACTGTACCAGGTGCCCCTGTGAGACCCTGAGATCTAAACCTCTAATCTCAACAGCTCTACACAGATGATAATGGTGATTTTAAAAGTCTTACATTTGTTACACGCTTGCTGGTTTTCAAAGCCTCTTGGCAGAAATCATCTCTTTCAGTGTTTACAACAATTGTGTAGGGTAGGTGTTAACATCTCCCTTTATAGATGAGAAGACAGGCTCAGAGAAGTTAGGCCACTTGCCCAAGGTCACACAGCCAGAAGTTCAAGGCCAGGATGGGCCCCAGGTCTCCTGACCTCCCGGTCCCCTCCTCTCTTCCTGTCCCCTGAACATATGGTCCAGATTCCAGATGTAAATATAATGAGAAAGGTTTGGATCCCATTTCTTTTCTTTTTCTTTTTTTTTTTTTTTTTTTTTTTTTTTGAGACTGCGTCTTGCTCTGTCACCTAGGCTGGAGAGCAATGGCGTGGTCTCAGCTCACTCTGCCTCCGGGGTTCAAGCGATCCTCCTGTCACAGCCTCCTGAGTAGCTGGGATTACAGGCACCCACCACCACGCCTGGCTAATTTTTGAATTTTTAGTAGAGACAGGGTTTCAATATGTTGGCCAGGCTGGTCTCAAACTCCTGACCTACTGATCTGCCTGCCTCGACCTCCCAAAGTACAGGCGTGAGCCACCTCGCCCGGCTTGGATCCCAGTTCTTTATTTCCTGGGTGACTTTGGACAGGTCTCTCCGAGTTTCCCTCTCTGTAAAACAAGCTTCCTGACCATCTCTGCCTCATGGAGTTGTTTGGAGGCTTAAGTAGGCTTGTAGTCCTCTAACCACTTTATCACCATGTCTCATGTTAAAGATTAGGAGTCTAAAGCACAGAGAGGCAAAGTAACTTGCCCAAAGGCAAACAGCTGGTGAGCAAATGAGACAGACTTCGAACCTGGGTTTATCTAACCTTGCAACCTGAGCTTCTACCCAAGTAAGCAGTCCATAAATGGCAGTTATTGCTATTGTGTTGTTTACTATCAGTTAATTTAAAAGTGAAGGTGGAGGATGAAATTTCAGCAATCTCTTTACCCAGCAGGACCTTCCCGTGCTATTCCCAGGGAGTTACTTTTTGAAAAGCTCAGCTACAATGCATTCAGAGGAAGCTTGACCCTGGGCCCCTCCCAGCAAAGCCATCCAGATTCGACCCTTTTCCTGCAGGGTGTGGTGTGTGTGTGTGTGTGTGTGTGTGTGTGTGTGTGTGTGTGTGTGTGTGTCGGGGTGTGTATGGTGTGTGTGCGCACATGTGTGTGTGTGTGTGTGCGTCCCTGAGAATTGCAAGCATTCCTGAGGGTGGAGAAGGAGCAGGCAGGCCCTTGGACCTTGTGCTAAAAACACTCAGAGAGGCCAGCCCTGGCCTGTGTGTAGCTTGTTGAAGGGAGAAAAAGAGAGAAAGTGGAGGAATCTCTGAACTAGTCCAGGCCTGGAAGGGTGAAGACCACATCCTTCAAATCTCCACAGGATGTTCCTAAGATTTGTGAATTTATTTCCATGAAAGTCATTGCAAAGATAAACAAATTTAATCACTCAGTTGTACATGTAATGAACTGTCATGTTTTGGAAATGATTGCAAATTATATATAAAAGGAGACAATTCAGAAGAAAAATCAGGGAGGCAATGATTAAACATTTAAAATGCAGACTGCCTTGGCAAAGCTAGGTTGTAAGGTCGGCATGCCTCCAGAGAAAGAACCTGCCAAGTCTAGTGTTATCCAAACAGCCATTCATGCACTGGGCTCACCTGTATTGCATATTTAGCATGTTCCAGGAGCGATACTGAGAACTTTCCATGAGACCCTCACAGCCATCCAATGCTAGAGTTGCAGTTACCATTCTCACTTAGAAATGCATGCGAGAGTTTAGGTGGCTGGCTCAAGGTGGCACAGTTAGGAGGTGGTATAAAAATTCCCCTGAGTAGCAGCTCTGCCCTGGGTCTTGGAGATCCAGAGATGAACAAAGTAGTGCCCCAGACCTTGAGAAGCATGCAGCCTAATCAGCCATTGCGTTATAAATGTCAGGAGCCAGAGGTCATCCCTTCTAGTGATGTCAAATGTCTTTTGAGTGAAGGACACTTTCTCCTTGAAATCTCACGTGAGACTATCATGCAAAACAGATGAAAAAGGGAACCTGTTATTGGCTAAAGCCGAGAGGGAGATTGCTCTTCCTCTCTCACCATTCTCATTCTTAAAATACCTAGAAGCAGGGCCTACAAACCCAACCTGAAACTGCTGATCCAGATGCCCCATTTCACAGGTGGGAACACTGAGGCCCAGAGAGGGGAAGGAATTGCTCAGATGGCTGAGATTTGAACGTGGGCCTGTGGACTCCGGGTTCAGAGATCTTTGCTGGGCATTAGTGCTCCCAGGATGCTGGGCAAATGCTCACCCCAGGTGTCCTGTGTATAGCGACTGGGGTGTAGAACCTGGGTGGTGCAGCACTAGACACACTTTGGTGAATTTGGGCTTTTAGGCCAATTCAACTTTTTTCTCCAGATGCTGGAGACAGTGAAGCCTAAGAGCTTCTTAGGGGAAAGGTGAGTATTTTCAGAAGAACCACTTCTACTAGATGCTCAAATTCCTGAGGTATTGAAAGCAGCCTGGCCTGGGAGTCGGGAGGTCTGGGTCCAACGCCCAGGTCTTAACCATGATGAGAATCTAGTCTTTGTTTCTTCCTCAGTTTCCCTATTGGTAAAATGAAGTGGTTGGATTACAGTGAATTCTCCATAAGGTTCCTTCCCGAATCTTTCTAGAACTTTCAGGCCAGGCCACTTCTGGGTTTCTGCCAACCTAGACTCCAGTGGGTCGGTTCTGGCCTTCCCGGCTCCTTCTCCCTCCTGAGGACTGCCCGTCCATCCACAGCCCCGCTGCCTGCTCCTTCGTTCCTTCCCAGCTTCTCCGCTCTCTAGCGCCCCTCCTTGGTGGAGCCTTCACTTTCTGAGTTTCCTGATAAGCCACAACCTTGGTGCCTTACTTGCTTTCATCAAACAGCCGAAGGGATTCTATGGGCCATTTGCCCAAGCCTCCATTTTACAGATGGAAGCCCAGAGGCCAGAGAAGGGAGGGTTTTCCCAAGATAACCTTGCGAAAAGGAGGTGCGCTCTTCCTGCAACCCAGATCGGCCTTATCTTGTCTAGGACTAAATTCTTGGAGTGCCAAACTTTAAAAGAAAAGCAATTTTTTGGCCTAACATATTAGGTTGGTACAAAAGTAATTGTGGTATTGCTATTACATTCAATGACAAAAACCACAGCTACTTTTTTTTTTTAGACAGTCTAGCTCTGTCACCAGGCTGGAGTCAGTGGTACGATCTCGGCTCACTGCAACCTCTGCCTCCCGGGTTCAAGTGATTCTCCTGTCTCAGCCTCCCGAGTAGCTGAATACAGGTGCGCGCCCCCACGCCCAGCGAATTTTTATATTTTTAGTAGAGATGGGGTTTCACCATGTTGGCCAGGATGGTCTCGATCTCATGACCTTGTGATCCACTCACCTCAGCCTCCCAAAGTGCTGGGATTAGAGGCATGAGCCACCATGCCCAGCCCACAATTACTTTTGCACCAATATTTATGTTTCCCAATTGAGAGGACATCAGAGATGTTCAAGGAGATGAAAGTCACTGGAGGTAATCCAAGGTCCTCCAATACCCTAACTGACCTGGTGAGCAGTGGGGTTGGAGGGGGTCCCTTCCCAGTTCTCTTTGAACCCTCTTGATGAAGAGTTTGTTGCTAATGTGTCTTTAACAGCTTTCTAGCCTTTGCTAATCTCCCTTTCAAAGAGAAAGTGGGGCCTGGGCCTCAGCACCTTCCTCAGGCGGCAGTATCTTGTTAAGAGTGTACTATTATTACTGTGGTTAAAGATACATTGTTAGAATTTAATAACACTTTTATTTTCATTGTATTTAATGGTTACCTTCTATTTATAGTAATGTGATGCTGGCCTTCCATTTATGGTAGTAATTTAACAGATCTTTTTAAAAACAAGCTCACTTGAGTAAATCAAAAAATGACAAAATAAGAGTTGATTTAGAGGCTATTCAGCAGATGTCCTTAGCTGGTGCACAGATAGGGCCAGGTTCTCCACTGAGGCTGGAGAGAGGGGGAGGTCCGGGAAACTGACTTGGAGCCTGAGTTACAGACCCAGCTGGTTGTCTGAGTGGTGCAGAGGATCTGCACGCTCTTCCCCTACGCTCTGCCCGCTACTGCCAAACCCCAGACCCTTAGAGGCTCTGTCTCTCCCTCTGGCTGTCTCTGGTCTCTACTTCCCAAGCTCCAGCACCCTTGCTGTGGGCTTCCCATTTTTCTTCTTCAAATGTACGTGGGCCTAGTGTCCAAGGAGGCCGACACGCGGGCTGTCCCGGCAGCATCCCCAAGTGCAGGGCCTGCGTGGTTCTCAGTGAGAGGGGTCAGTCCCCACCCTCCATTCTGTTTTGGCAGCTGAAGGGTGAACACGGAGGCCTTCCCCTGGTCCTCCTCTTACAGAAATTCCACCATTAGAGATTTCCTCCCCTTGGGTCCCTTTAAATCCATGGATCCAGGACTTTTTCTTCCAGCGACCTGCCTACTCTGAGTCCTGGCGACTCCGTGAAGTTCTTGAAAGGACCAGACATCCCTAAAGTCTTTACAGGGACGTATCCGTTTCCTGGAATGTGGGCAAGGAAAGGCAGCCAAGCACTTCTGCTTCTCAAAACTCTGGCTGGTGGCTAGGCGAAGTGGCTACGGCTGTCATCCCAGCACTTTGGGAGGCTGAGGTGGGAGGATCGCTTGAGGCCAGGAGTTGGAGACCAGCCCGGGGAACATGGTAAGACCCCAGCTCTACAAAAACACAAACACAAAAACAACAACAGAAAACATTAACCAGGCATGATGGTGCATGCCTGTGGTCCCAGCTACTTGGGAGGCTGAGGTGGGAGGACTGCATTGCTGGAGCCCAGGAGGTGGAGGCTACAGGGAGCAGTGCTTGCCCCCCTGTACTCCAGCCTGGGCAACAGAGAGAGGACTTGTCTCAAAAAGACGCCCCAAAGTCTGCCCTGTGGCCTGACCACCAACATTTACATACAAGACAGGAGCAGGGTCAACTCCTTCCTATCAGTCACTCCTTAGTGAGAATCAGTTGGCCGATGGCCTCGTGCAGAGCTGGAGTGTGCTTGAATTCTAGGGCCCACGGGGATGGGGTGCGGAAGCTTCAAGCTGGGACTCAAAACAGAGCTGCCAAGGGAAGAGGAGTGGGCAGCCCGAGCCCGGTCATCTCGGAAGTCACTGAGCACTTTCACCCGGGCTGTGATCTGCTGGGTTGTCCGTTTTGTCTGGGGCAGGGCCGGGTCGCTGTTTTAACGGAAGCTCAGAGGTTAAAAGTCTCAGTGAAGTCAGGTCAGGGGCTGGGAGGGGGTGCGGCTGTGGCAGCAGTACAAAGAAGAAAAGATAAGCCCCCCAGCCCCCCAAAACTTCAGCTCTGAGGTTGGAGACACAGATCTGGCCCCTTGCAACCAAGTCATTTGCATCTGACCGGTGTTCAGGCCTCCTCTCTTATCTGCAAGTCAAAGGAGGGTGAGTTCTCCAGGCTTTCAACGGGTACTCCCGGGCGCAGCAGGAAGCCCAGGAACGCGGTCGGGCCCGAGGATCCCACCCCAAGCCCAGCGGTCGGGCCCCGGGGGCAGCTGGAAGTTCCCCGGGAATAAACGCTCCGGGTCCAGCGTGCTCCTCCCCACTCCCGCGACGATCTTCCGAATTCAGACACGGCGAGGGCCGACGAGCAGAGCGGGAGGTGGTCGGGGGCGGAGGAAGGGGAGATGGGCAGAGGGCGGGCCCAGGGACCCCCAGACGAGGCGGGGACGCGGGGCTGGAGGCGGAGGCCGAGGCTGGCGGGAGGCGAGGGGCAGCCCGCGCGGGAGGCCGGCGTCTCGGCGGCGGCGGG
>PVKP010007006.1:0-79592 GCA_004027715.1 Plecturocebus donacophilus
TGTGTACCTATGCAACAATATTGTATGTTCTTCACATGTACCCCAAAACCTAAAATGCAATAAAAAATAAAAAAAAAAATTTATTTCAAAGAAAAAAAAAAAGGAAATTCTCCCAATTTACAATAATGTATTTTTTTTTCCCAGGGTCATTGCCAGACACTAGAGTTTGCTGAGAGTGTATTATTTTTCTTTTTACTAACAATTTTTTATGTTTAATGTCTTAATCATTTCAAGTCTTTTAAAATCTGTACGATGCTTTCCTGAACGCTAGAGGTGAATCAGTCTATTTGCAATTGGGCACATTTCTACCAGGGTGCTGTAACCAATGCAGTAATGACCACCCCATCCTAATATTACTTAGGATGAAGATGGAATTTGAAACAACCACTTAGTCATTTGAAGGTCACCAAACTTGTAGAAAGACAAATGGTACCTTCATTCACTAAGTAAAGCCAGAATGCACCTTCTGGAGCATTTAACATGTATTCACAGAGGGACTAATTTATTTATGTTGCAGCATGAGCTATTATTCAATTAGTTATCCTAGCTTCCTGAGGCTTCTGCATGCCTCCCAGCAAGTAAAGCAGCACAGGTAAACACCAAACAGGTGGCATAAAGGCACATTTCCAATTTGACTAGATTTACACTGTTTAAAAAATAGCATTTGACAACTGAAATCAACATTTTCGTGACTGCTTATACCCTACTCCCTCTATTCCCCTAACAAATAACTTTGGAGAAGCATTAGTATAATCCAACATAGTATTTAAAAAATAGAAATAGCAGTCTGTACCTTCACTACATAATGCTTGGGGCACTTTATTTTACCAAGTGAAAACTTTGCATAATAGGTAGTCTTCAAAATCTCTCTAGGCTTTCCCTTTATACATTATCCATAAATGAATGAGACAAAAACACTTATAAACTCAGTTGAGAAATGCTACAGCTGTTACAAGACAGAGGAAAGAAAGTATTTTATACCTGGAAGATGAGATTTCAAATCACATAAAAAGACCAGTTTGGATGACAAGTAACTACTTTGTTAGTTTTGCAATGCGATTTTTAAGATCTAGCTCTCTTCCCACTCAAACATGGATTTAACAATAATTCTACATGGTGTGCTACCTAATCCTATTCAAGAAATTCATCTTGTATTCATTTTTTTAGAGAGCAAAATGTACCCACTGTAGTTCTCAGTGAAGTGAATCTATGATAATTGGCTAAAAGCGTGATGTGCATCTGTCTTCTTAGCTCAGTGTCTTTGCTTTTATCTTGTTTTCTCTTTCATATTTATATTGATAGTCGACTGGGTGCAAAATCAGCAGAGGCTAAATCTGGTCTGTAGGAATATTTATTTTAGCCATGATGTGTTTTAAAACTCAGAAGAATGTCAGAGGAAATGTAGATTTCTACAGGGCACACTTGGGTTTGAATTACTGTGAAGCAAAAATCAGCATGCGCGAAGTAGCTACTGTGACCTCTTAAATGGGTGTGAGATCTCCAGTTGCCATAGTTGCCCCATTCTCTCTTCTTTGCAACCAGCCCACTTCATGTATTTCCATGACTTGCTTGGGCCATGTAGGCATTTGAGTCTGTGCCTCCTGTATACTCAAGGCCCCATTATAAAACTTCATGGATAACAAGTCTGCAACTTAAAATATCAAGTATTTCCAATCTATTTTTGAGCACCACAAAATCATAAAAGCTAAGAAAAATGATAGCTAAACATATTATTGCATGCTTTTATCAATCGGTTGACAGTTTTATTTTAAACAGGTAAGGGAAGGAGTTGAGTTTCTTGGCAATGACCTTATTTGGTCATTTTGTGCAGGTTCAAACTCAAAGTCTAGAGCTATCAGATAAGTTCTGGTGAGTCAGTCACTATCACTTCCAAACAACATATCTGAATATGATACTGTCGATTGATTTCAGCCCTGAAAGTGAGTTTTTCTCAGATCATTCACCCCGCCCACCTTCCTATATAATTACTGATGATCTATGGCACCCCCGAGTGTAACATCTATATCCAAGAGTGATTCCACTCAGATAGGATGCCCATAGCACCCACTGCTTTATCATCCTTCCCTAACAAAGTGATCAACCATCTACTCTACGACAAGCAACTAACAGATCCAGCAATAGTTAAATTAGTGCTTCCTGGTTGACATCCATCTGCACTTTCCACATATGGAATAGGGTATAACATGGAACGAAAGTTGGGGAGATTCAACTCAGGGATATTGGTTATTACTCAATATTTTTAGAACCACAACCAGTAGATCTTTTTATATATACAGCTTACCTGCAGCTTTAACTGCAATCCAGGTCTAGAATGAGTGGCAAATCTATAATTCTTTGATACTTTTATAAAAAGGGATACTCCAAATCTTATTGGGAACGCAGCTATTGAATGATACTGAGTCTAGAATCCTTGACACTCTGGTATGAAGGCACATTCCAAGTCCTATTGGGAACCCATACAAAAATTTTTCTTTAGATCTGAATGCCAAGGGAAGTTTTGCTTGACATATTCTGCCCTCCTGCCACTATTCTACCTTTTATGGACTCTGGAGATCATGTAAATTCACCTTTTGGCTTGAATGCCAAGATGCCCAGAGTCAAAATCATTGGTTGGCAGTAATATTTATGGGTCCTCTATCTAATATGCATATTTGTGTTTTAATTTCCTCTTGGCCTCAGACTTGTGCTTTCTATATGTTCTCTAATTCTGAACTTTATCTATTTATATTTTACTATAGAGATGTGTGAGGAAACTCAAACTCTCTGTGATTAAAGTTAGGAGAGGGATACATGGATGGATAGATGGATGAATGGATGGATAGACGGATAAACAGATCGGTAGAAAGACTGATCAATTAATCCCATCAATACTACTTCAAGCTTTAACAGAGACTGATTAAATCATGCTGCAATTTTCTGCCTCACTTTTCACACAATAACCCACCCTGCTCTGAACAGCAAACACGAGGACTTTGGAAGCAACAGCCTTGGTCCCATATGCTGAAAGCAGATGGGATCTGCACTGTCTTCACAGTAGCTGCTGCCCAGGAACCACAGCGAAGAGGAGGAGGCTGGGAAAACGGAGCACAAGGGGAGAGAAACACAAAAGAACAATCGGGAGTGGGGAGGAGATACTTCCTGCTGCCAGTCTCAGCCAGGGTCAAAAGCAAACAGACACTCGAGAGTGCTCCATTTAGTACTATTTTCATATTTATGGTGTCACTTAATCCAATCCCCATTGCCAAGAGGTATTATGATCTCCATCATACAGATGGAAGAGAGATACAGACACAGTTTGCTCTGAGTCAAACCAGACAGGTCACTGTTCATTCCAGCACCAATATCTGCATTCCAGAAAGTGGGAAATTCTGAAACATAGGACAACCCTGAGGGGCATGTTCTTCCTTGAAATAAGCTATTTGTGTACCAGTTGATGATGGCTAAAAAAGCCACACACAAAATTAAGACGTAACATATTCATGTAACACAACTAACAGGGAAATGACTTCAGCTCCAACTGGAAAGACTGGCTAGACAGGGAAACGTTTTTTGATCCCAAATTTTAAAAAATCAAGACAGTGAAAAGTTCTCTGTGTAACTGCAGATGTTTTTTCTTTGGAGATAATTATTTGAAAACTAGTTATCTATTATTCTGGGTTGGCAAAGTGTTGCCAGAAATTTATGAGAAACACTCTAGCTGAACTCCTCCTGTCCTTATAAAGCAGGTGTCTATCAATTATACAATATGTGATTTATTACAGTAAAGCAACAAGAACACCAAGTTTATATAATAATGCACCTTGTTTCCTGTGTTATCCACACACAGGTACACATACACATGCACACACACACACAACACACACAAAGACATGAATTAATCTTAAGAGGTATAGTATAGAAGTACACAGTGCAGAGGCAGAGAGCTCAGAGTCTCCCTCTCTCTCTTGCTAGAAAACAGATAGATAAAACCCACATGCATATCTATTATATGTACATGTGTTATATGTTAATACCTATTTATACACATGAGTGCATATGTGCATGCACACACCCTTATAGATATCATATAGCCAGCACTTAAATGAGTGTTAGCTCAGGTTGGAAATTCTGTTTCATTTTGATAAAGAAAAATGGACATAGGTGTGAATTTTATCCAAGTGGCCCCTAGGTCTCCTCTCCACTGGGGATCTGTTTCTTTCACAATTACTCCAGGGTAGGATGGCCCTTTCTGAGTTTTTTCTTTGAAGGTCTAGCATTGAAATTCATACCAGCACTATGGAAGGAAGCCAAGAAAACCAGCTTTTCTTGGAAGGCTGCATGCCTCAGAACAACCTGAGCCAAGGGGGCCAGAGTGCTGGCGGTGAGTCAGCTCCTTATTAAAAAGATTTATTGATCACCTGCTGTATGCTAGGCACTGGAGTGGGGGCTATGGAGGGGGGCTACAAACAAAATTAGAAATGAGACTTCCCCCTCAAGGATTCTGTGATGAGAGAGAGAGGAGATGGAGACAGAAGAAACTGACACACATGAAAACTACTGCAAAGCAACACACTGTTACACACAAAATGGTTTTAGAATAATTTGAATTCAAAGATCCAGGGAGACAGAGCTCTGTGCATTCCATCAGGGAAGGCTGCTTAGAGGAGGTGAACTGTGAGCCAAAGGAAGAAGGAGGCATTTGGACAGGCAGAAAGGAGGAAGGAGGGTCAGGGCTTGAGGCAAAGCTTCGGGTGGTGGACGGGGATTTGGAGTCACTATGCAGGCAAAGGCGTGGCCTGATTTTCCGTTGTGAAAGAACTGAGATATGGAGTTACAGAGAAAATAAAGACTAAATAGAAAGTCCATTTGGTGATGTAATGTTAAATATAAGGTTGGATTTGTCATTGTATGCAACTGGTAGCCTGTGTGGGTTTTTGAGAAAGGTCTGATGGCAATTTTAGCAATTTTCTTTGTGCTGAACTTTGGTCCCGCCACGGAGATCTTAGCTGACTTTATGATCACTTCCATCAAAATTCATTAGGTTGCAACCTAGAGGGAAGGAAATCTGTTTCTGGCTTCTTCATCATTATCCAGGACAGTAATTGGCACATTGCAGAAACCAATCATTCCTATGATGAATAAGAAAAAAAAATCTCCTATTAATTCATCAATTAGTTTATTTATTGAGACAGGGATCTCATTCTGTCATCTAGGCTGGAGTACAGTGGCACCATCAGGGCTCATTGCAATCTTGACCTCCTGTGTTCAAACAATCCTCCCACCTCAGCCCCCAGAATAGCTGGGATTACAAGCGTATGCCATCACATCCAGCTAATGGTTTTTGATTTTTTAGCAGAGATGAAGTCTCACTATGTTGCTCAGGCTAGTCTCAAACTTCTGAGCTCAAGTGATTCTTTCACCTCGGCCTCCCAAAGGGCTGGAATACAGGTGTGAGACACCGCACCCAGCCATTTATTTAGTAATTAAAATTTAACACACTGTGTTAGTAAGGGTTCTGTAGAGGAACAGGACAAATAGGATAGATGTATATATGAAGGGGAGTTTATTGACTCACACAATCACAAAGTGAAGTCCCACAATAAGCCATCTGCAAGCTGAGGAGCAAGGAAGCCTGGCTGAATCCCAAAACCTCAAAAGCAGGGAAGCTGACAGTGCAGCCTTCAGTCTGTGGTCGAAGGTCTGAGAGCCCCTGGCAAATCACTGGTGTAAGCCCAAGAGTCCAAAAGCTGAAATAATGTGGAGTCCAGTGTTTGAAGGCAGAAAGCATTTGCCACAGGAGAAGGTTGGAGGCCCGAAGACTCAGAGTCTGCTCTTTCCATGCCTGCTTTTATGCTGGCGGCTGATTGGATGGTGCCCACCCAGATTGAAGGTGGGTTTGCCTCTCCCAGTCCACTGACTCAACTGTCAATCTCCTTTGGCCACACCCTCACAGACACACCCGGGAACAATACATTGCATCCTTCAATCCAATCAAGTTGACACTCAATATTAACCACCACATACGTATAAAGTGCTTAGTAGAGTGCCTAGCACAAAAGAAGCTCCATTGAAGTACTGCTATTCTTTTTCTCCCCTTTCTCTGCATCCTCCTCCTCCTCTTCCTTTTTCTTCATAAGTAAGGCAATAGTATACAGAGTACTCATTATCTCAAATGAATCCTGTCCTTTGCGACCCCAGGACAGCTGAGTATCACCATGCAGACTGGGCACTGCACAACTCCAGTCTACAACACTCACATAGGCTATGAAGAGAACAGTGTTCCTTGGAATTAAGTTCCATAGGAGCCCTGTGCAGACAAGCTTTTCATGTCATACCCAACTTGGAAACTCCTTTAGTACTTCAAAATTCTAGAATAACCTCAAAAACCCTTCCTGCCATCACAGAAGATGGCAGATCAAAGAGTGGACAGAGCAGAAAGAAACTATAACAGTGCAAAAATAAGAGAAGTAATTCCCAAGGTAGCTGGTAACTGCAGCAGCATTTTTAAAGTGTATTGGAAGAAAAGAACTTTCTTAAAGGGTTTGCAAAAAGGAAGATGGAAAGATCACTACTTTAAAAGCATGAACTTGAGTCATTACAGTCGAAGACGCAGAAAAAAAGCTCTGCGATTGTTATAAAATCCCTGATTCAGGAGCCTGAGAGGTCAGCGGGGCAGGGAACAGCACAGGACATGAGCAGAAAGCACATGAAAGAACTCGTGGGTCATGCTGATCCAGGAAAACTTCAGGAGAAAAATGGAAATGATCAGGATTGTTATTAAGGGACTTATCAATTCTTTCTGGAAGTGAGATCAGCTGTTATTATCTGAAAATTACTTTTTATTATTTTAGTCTCAGAAATATGTCTTGTGATTTATAGATAATATAAAAGAAAACAGTTTAGAGAACTCTATCCTGTTAAAACCATATGAAGGTTCCAGTAATTGACAAGAAGTCACTTGTCACTTTGTTATCTTTGTCTTTAAGGGCTGAGCTTAAAATTTCTATAACTAAGTACAGGAGCATAGTCTATGTGGTCCCCAGGTGATGAGCCCAGTTAGGATTCTGGTTGGTGGCCAGACTGGGTGAAATAAGTTATCTTACCAAAAGAGATAAGAGTATGATTCATTTCTAAGTGGAATTTAAAATAATGCAAACACATAAAAGCATAGATTACCTTATTTCTCACCTCATTTGTAAATGACTTACCAAAAACTGTATACATTTTACTAGAATGCCTTCTATTTAATAGAAATTCACCAATGACAAGGTGCTATCTGCCATAAGCTGAACTGGACTACATTACAAATGATGCTAAGTGGAAGTTCTGCTCCTGTGGCTGCCAAGGGACTGTGAACAGATGAAAGGGCAAGGGGTGCTGGCAAAGGCTATGGTGATGCTGGATTTAAAGTGCTGCAGCGCGGTTGTGCGCTGTAGGGGATTAGAAGTGCAAGGACTGACCTTATGTGGCAGTCCCAGACGGGTCTGCTGTCTCTTTGAGCAAACACCCTGAGCATTCCAAAACCCTAAGAAGCAATACTGCACAGTGAGATGACAAATTGTCACGCTGTGCCCCTCTTGCAGACAAGATCGCTCTGCCATGGGTGACAATTATTGGGGCACACAGCCACCTCCCTGCTAGACTCCATGTTCCTGGGGAGTGTGCAGCTGTGTCTGGTTCAGTTTTGGATCTCCTAGAGTGCCTAGCTCACCACTGGGCCCATCGTGGAGCCTCACAGTGTCCTGAGTAATATACATCTTTTTTTCCTTTTTCCTTTTTTTTTTTTTTTTTTTTTTTTTTGAGACAAGGTCTTGCTCTGTCACCCAGGCTGCAGTGCAGTGGCACAATCATAGCCCACGGCAGCCTTTAACTCCTGGGCTCAGGAGAACCTCCCGAGTAGCTGGATTATCTCATTTAATCAATCAGCAGCTCTCTGTAGTATGTATCGAAACTATCCCCATCTCACAAATGAGGACACTGAAGATTAGGACGATGAAGCAGCAGATGCTGAGTTACACAGCTGATTGCTGACATCCCCGGGTTTTGCATAAGGCCATGCTTTTCACCAGCTTATTCCTTTGCTTCTAGATCAGGGGTTGGCAAATTATGGCCCATGGGCCAAATCCAGTTCCCTGTCTCCTTCCGTATAGCACATCAGCCAAGCATAGTTTCCATGTTTTTACTTGGTTTAAAAAATTAAAGTAAGAATAATATTTTGTGACAAATGAAAATCATATGAAATTCACATTTCAGTGTCCATAAATGAAGTGTTATGGTAGCATAGGCATATTCAGATTGTACCATTCAATGGCACAATTTGTGTACGTATTGTGTATGGCTGCTTTCATGCTACAATGGCCGATCTGAGTGCTTCCAAAAGGCCCATGGCCCACGGAGCCTAAAGTATTTACTATCTGACCCTTTACAGAAAAAAAATTTCATCCCCACTCTAGGTCCAGATGCATTAAGAGGCAGACATGCTCCTCTGTCCAAAACTGAAGAGAGATTGGCATGCAAGGCTAGAGAAACCCTGGCGTGATGAGTGCCAGGTCAGCTTAGTTACATCCTATCCCAAAGGCCATGGCTACAGCCTGACCACACCTGAAACCAGTAAGGCAGGCAGCACCAGGCGCTTGGCTCAGGCCATTCCTTGGCCGCGAGGGTAAAGCTAATGGTAGCTCTGAAGGTCAATGAGGATGCTCAGTAAACCATTGATTGATTTGGCCAACTTGCAAGCAATATGGGTCTTGCAGTTGACTGAGTTCTGCAGATGATATAAAATTACGTTTAGCTTTGAGTCAGCAACCTCCTTTCCCACCAAGCTCTCTGTAGAGCAGCCAACAAGTTGCAAAATTAACAGATTTGAGTATTTCCACCCTGTGCTAGGGATGGTAATTGAGGAATGCCATAGCCAGGAGGCAGACAGTAGGAAGGGAGGGAGAGGTACAAGCCAGGTGCCTGCACAATCCAGTACCTGCAGGCTGAGAAGGGCTCAGTTGAACCTTCTCTCTGCTCAGCCGAGAGAACCCAGTGGAACCAGGAGGGAACCCTGGAGGCCAGAAACTAGCCCTGGGATGGGGGGCTCAGGAAAGGGCAAGAGATGGTCACATGATTGCCCAGATATTTTATGGACCTCCTGCCAGACGGTCAAGACAAAGAACCATGTCCTAGTAGGGGCTGGGACAAAGTGGCCACTACAGTAGTTCATACCAGATGCTCCATACAGGATGTCACTCAATGTGACCTGGTACTCTACAGCTACTTTTCTGCACAGCTATCCTGAAAATGTGCAGAAATAGAGGGAAGAGGGTAGCAGAAAACCACATCCTTGTAAAACAAAATGGTACAATAAATAAAGCACAGGCTTTGGAAGCCAGGATCCCCAGGCTTCAGTTTCACCTCTGACACTACTGCTCCTTGTATGATTATTATTTGGTCACTCAGTTTTTCAGATTTTTGGTGAACTTCCCTGTAAAATGAGCTAAAATAGTTAATTTGTGAGTTATGTATTTTGTATGAGTCAAGATTAGATTTATATGCATATAACAACAAAACACTCCCATAAATTATAGTGGATTAAATGAATTAGTAATTTACATTTCTCTCTCATAACAGAGTCCAGAATTAGGCAGTTGAGCAGCTCCACAGTTATGCAGACACAGGCAAGGACAAGGCAAAGGCATCCTTCTCCTCTGATGTGCTTAGAGCATGCTTTTCATCCTTAGAGTGCCTTGAAGTCGCAAAGTGACTGCTGCAGCTCTGGAAATCATGTCTACTTTCCCGACAGCAAGAAGCAGGAAGAGGCAATGAAGAAATGACGCACCTTTTCTTTGAGTTGGGCTGTGTTAAGGAAATTTTCCAGAAACTCTACCCAACTTCAGCTACCATCTTTACTTGCAAGGTTCACCGGAAGGTGCAAATTTTTAACTACACTCATTGCCACACCGAAAAATATAGGACTTCTGTTAGTGTGGGAGGAGAGAATAGAATGGGAAGACAACTAGCAGTCTTCTCCATCACCACACATGTCTAGCTGGAGGGCCGCTGCTGTTCCTAAAAGTCCTATGCAAGGACATTATAAGGCTGCAGAGGGTCATGCACACAGAATCACACTCCTGGGCTTCTCCTACAAGGCTCTTCATGACTGAGCCTCATTCTGCCTTTACTCAGCTCCAGTGTCTTTCTCAGGAAGCCTCCCTGCGTTCCAGGTTGGGCTAAGCGTCCCTTTGCTATGGTCTCGCAATGCCCCCTGGACTTCTGTCCCATCTCTCTCCCCATTACTTTAAAATAACCATCTAGCCTTTATCTTTCCCTCAAGACCTGTGCTGAGCAATACGACAGCCACTAGTGACAGGAGGTGATGGAGCCGGGCTACAAAATTCACATGTGCTATTAAGTGCAAAATAAAATATACTAGATTTCAAAAACATAGTAAAAAGAAAAACATTGTAAAATAGCGCATTACAAATTTTCTATACTGCTTTCATGTTTAAATGATAACACTTTTGAGATACTAGGTTAAATGAAATATATTATTTAAATGAAGGTCCCCTGTTTCTTTTGGCTTTTTTAAACATGTACATCTGAGGCTTGCATTTATAGCTTATGTTATATTTCTGTTGGTTGGAGTGTAAGCTCCTAGAGGGCAGGAACTAGGTTCTACTGATTTTTGTGTCTCTAGCATCTGCATGGTGTCTGTTGGGTGAGTGTTGGATGGGCGAAATCATGCACAGGATGAAAGCCTTGGTGCCAATGCAGCAAAGGCAGGAAATAAGGAAAGAAGCAATAAAGAACGACGACCTGGCAGAATCAAATGAGCCAAACGAGGGGTCTTGATAAAGCTTCGGAAGAACCAGTGTGTCCCCTGTTGTGCAGTGGCTGCTACTCAGCCCCTGGAACTACATGGGCCTTGGTTCAAGTCCTGGTGCTTCTATTAACCGGCAAATGACCTTGATGAGAGATACCGATTCTGAGCCTCCTTCTTCATCTGTAAACCAGCGCTGATTATAGCACTGACCCCATGACCTTTCAAGGAGAAATAAAGGGGATTATGTTGGTAAGATGCTTGGCATAGCCCCTAAAGCATAATGAATGATCAATACATGTTGGCTTCTTTTATAAGCTTTTATGGGCCTGTTGTAAAAGAAAAGCAATTTTTAAAAAGTTGCCTGAAGCCAACCAGCATTAAGTCATTTCCCTGCTGAATATTAAAACAGAATTTTTAATCTGAGATGACAAAAATAATTTGAGCTGGCAGATGGCATAGTGTTGTCACCCACTTTGTTGCTTGGAATTGAATGGATTATACATAAATACCACTGAACTCTTTCCTTGTTTGGAAAAGCACCTGACTCTGAGATGTGCAGCAGTGCTCTGTGGTGTCGCAATGGCCTGGCACCCTGGCTCCATGGCACAGCAGTGCAGGCAAGTGAACTGCTCATGTTGGCCAAATCAGTCAGGACAGGTGGCTCTGCTTTGTAACACACATTCCTCAAATCTCCGTGGCCTAGAACAAATTTATTTCTCAGTTATTTTGTATGTCCATCACAGACCACTGCAGGACCTTTGCTTCATGTTACCCTCACCCGAAAACCCAGGCTAGAAAGTGCCTGGGATCATAAATGCAAGAAAACAGGAACATGATGATTCCCACAAGGACGTGTAAAATTTTCAGCCAGAAGTGACACATTGCTCTCACTCACACTCACTGGACAAAGCAAGCCATATGTTCATGCCTAACTTCAAGGGAGTAGGGAAGTGCAATCTCATCAGATGACTAGAAGAAGGAGACAAGAATGAATGCCCATGAACAGCTCTGATGGCCACCACTGCCTGAGTAAGTGGCTTCTTGATGCCACCCAGTGTCCCAAGATCAAATTCTCGTATGCTAACAAAATCCTCCTCAATTTCACATCAATAGAATGTAAAGAAATACAAATTTAAAGGATATACTATTTTTTAGAACAACTGAATTAGTAAGGCAGTTTTAAAAAACCTCCAATGTCCAATTTTTCTGAGGTTTCAGTGGAACGAGACATTCAAACACTGCTGGAATCATCATAAATCACAAAACAGAACATGTGTTTTGGGAAGCAATTTGGCAGCATGTAGCAGAGAAAGAAACAAAAGTTCATATCCTTTGGCAGAGTTGTCCAACCTCTTAGTATTGATCTGAATGAAACCATCCAAAAGCTACCCACCCAAAGATGTCTATTTATTTATAATTTTCAAAGTTGCTATTACTAATCAAATAGAAAAAAATAGTATTTATGATAGGAAAAAGCAGAAACTATTTAAATGTTCTACTATAGGCAACTGGTTAAGCAAATTACAGGAATTCTTGTGCGGACTATTATTTATATATTTTTGAAGTCATAAAGTCTAACAAACATGAAAATATGCTTATTATAGAATGTTACATGAAGATGGTAAATATAAAATAGCATTTAAATAATGATCACAACTATTCAAAAATGGATACAAAACAAAAATGCTGAAAATAATTAAACCAAAATGCTAATAGTGATATATTAACCTTATTTTTAATTTCAAATACAATAATAAAAAATAAACTTTAACATGGAATGAACAAACTAAAACGTATCTCCAGTTGAGGGGGGTTCTCTGAGTAGGTGCTTGGGCAGAAGTTCCATTTGGAACATGGTCTGCCCGTGAGAACAGGGATCTGTGACAAGTCTTTCCTTAGTAGGTGCTCAAAAGCAGTTATTGTATGAATAAATGAATAAAGAACAAATAAAATGAATGAATGAATGTTGAATCCAGAACATGAAAATGGAAGGGCCATCTCTCTTAAGAACCCTGAATAGGGAACATTAATCACTAATGAGATAAGTCGTTTTCAGGCCCAGAAAGAACAGCTTTCCACGATCAGTTCTGTGTGGGCAAGAACGTCTAGCTGCCACAACCCAAGAGGACAAAGCTCTTTTCCTCCTTGACATTACCTCTCAGAAATCTCCGCTTCTGTTTCCTTCTCCCATTCAACCATCCCTCCCTAGAGTTTGCTCCTCTTGCTCAAAAGAATGGTCCAGAACAGAGTCTGAGCTCGAACAGCTGCCTGTTAGAAAGAGCAAGGCATTTGCTCTTAACCAAAGAGAAGATGAGATAAGGGTGATCTTGCTGTCACTCTGTGATCTTCCTTGTTCTTTTAATGACCTGCTCCAAACTCAGATCCCTTAATGGAATGCCCAGGCCAGCCTATACGTTTTCCATAAGTTTCCTTATGAAATACAGACCTTACTTAATTTAAAAATACAAGATAGCCATGTACAGTTGTGCAGGATGTGCACTGCACAATCCTGGGGCATTTTTTTATCAAAAGCATCACAGATTTGTTTATTTATCATAAATTATTTAGCAAATGGTAGTGAATTATTTTTTCTAATAAAATTAATATATCATGATAACTTTCTGACAAATGAAAGAAAAAAACTGTCTTAAAGAAAGTTTTCTTTTCTTCCCAATTTCCACAAGGTGCCATGTGGACTATGATAGTCCTTGAGCACACACATTAGTCCCTGCCTATTCCTCCTTGGCTTACCCTAGAAAGGGGTGGCATACTCAAGTCCTTCATGGTCACACAGGTGCTATAAATGGTGAAGAAGGCCAACTATGTGTATCTTTAGAAAGTAAGGAAGGTTGTAAAAAGCTACATTGGAGAGCATAATATAGAAATTTCCCAGTGTGGAAATTCTATAAGTGGACAAACAACACATTGTCTCACCAATAAATTCTTAATAAAGAGTTTCCTTCCCTGAGATGGGTTTAGTATAGCACACTGCCTCTTCATATATGCTCAGTGGCCCACAGAATGCAACATAATCTCCTAAGATTCCATGAATCAAACTTGTTTGGGGGTATCGCTACCTTATCTGGGAAGCATAGGGAGATTTCTCTCACAAAGAAGTTGAGAGGGTTATGGGAGGCATTTTGGTGACAAAGTGCTCAAAAAATAGAAAATCAATAAAAGAAAATATTACATCCTTAGCACTCATCACAGTATATGAATAGCTGGGAATTCTAAACACTGAATAAATATTTCTTAAACTGAGAAACAGACAGTATAGTGTTTCCCCGTTAAGTCTAAAGAAGTGAGGGACCCTCAGTTCCAGGAAATCTCCACCCCTTTTCCAGAAAACTCATGACTAATCCACCCCCTGTTTAGCACATAGTCAATAAATAACTGTAAGTACAGTCAGTCAAGCAGCTCATGCTGCTGCTCTGCCTATGGAAAAGACATGTTTTTATTCCTTTACTTTGTTAATAAACCTGCTTTAATTTTAGCCAACAACAGAAAATTTTAATAGAACTAGAAGTTCTTTCCATAAGTACACAAAGAGATTAGTATTTTTTAAATAGCTGTATAGTATTCCAAATCACCCATAATGAAAATGAACACTTTTGTGGTTTTTAGTATCTTGCTATTACAAATAATGATTTAACATTAATATTTTCTTAAATTTCATTGTGCTCATTTGTGAGTACAGATAAGTGAAATTTCTAGAAGTCAGATCAAAAGACATATTTTTTTTTAATTTTAAAACATATTGCTGGCCGGGTAGAGCGGCTCACATCTGTAATCCTAGCACTTTGAGAGGCTAAGGCAGTTGGATCACTTAGGTCAAGAGTTCGAGACCAGCCTGTCCAACATGGTAAAGCCCCCATTTCTACTAAAAATATAAAAATTAGCCAGGTGTGTTGGCAGATGCCTGTAATCCTAGCTACTCAGAAGGCTGAGGCAGGAGAATCACTTGTACCAGGGAGGCAGAGGTTGCAGTGAGATGAGATCATGCTACTGCACTCCAGCCTGGGTGACAGAGTACTCTGTCTCAAAAAAATATGTGTATATGTGTGTATATGTGTACACACATATACACACATATACACACACACATATATACACACATATACATACTTATATATACACCCATATATACACACATATACACACATACATACACATATGCATACATATATACACACATATATACACATATATACACACATATATACACATATACACAAATATATATACACATATACACATATATATACACACACGACAATGCCTCTTTCCCTATATCATCGTAAATATATTACATTAACAGCTTTTTTTAATGAATAAGGAAATTTAAATGATTTTTTTTTCTATTAAAACTTTACTTACTTATTTTTTTATTTAGAGACAGAGTTTTGCCCTCTCACCTAGGCTGGAGTGCAGTGGTGCAATCCTAGCTCACTGCAGCCTTCAGCTCCTGGACTCAAGCAATCCTCCCCCCTCAGTCTTTTGAGTAGCTGGGACAATAGAGCATACCACTATGCCCAGCTCATTTTTATTTTTTATTTTTTTGTAGATACAAGGTCTGCCGGTGTTGCCCAGGCTGGTTTCAAATTTCTTGCCTCAATTCTCCCATCTTGGCCTCTCAACATACTAGGATCACAGGTGTGAGCCACTGCACCCTGCCAGAACATTTTTTTTTTTTGGTGTTAACTTATTATATGATACATATTCCTTTCATGTTCCTAAGAGAGCTAAGATATTTGAAAGCATGTTGAAGAAGAAAGAGGGGACTACAAATATTAATGCTGAGCACATGTGCCCTATAACAAATAACTATGTCCTACTTCGCCAGAAGCTAATAGTCAAACGCAGTAAGATCCAAACTATAAAGATTCTCAAGTTCTACTGGTCAGCCACCCAGCCTCCTGCTATTGCTATTGTAATTGTTAAGAGGGCATTTCAAGGCAGCTCCAAAACTCTTGATCAATACACTTTAGATGGCCAGCAGATCAATCAACTTGTAGATAAATGCCATTGTTTCTTTGTAGCACCTCACACCCCAAATTAAGTTTTTGTGGACTTTTCAAACATTATGAGTATTTTTTTAAACTTTTATTATGAAAAATTTCAAATGTGCATAGATAGATTAATACAGAGAATCCTATTCCCAAGATTCAAAATTTGTTAAGATTTTATCAGTCTTAATTCATCTGTACTGGCATGCCTTTTGGAAATTTTTTTTTTTTGGCTATACATTTTAAAGCTAATTCCAGACATCATGTTATTTTACTCATAAATCTTTTAGTAGAATGCATATTTTATGCACATGCTCAGCAGGAAACAGGGACAAGAGAATATGGCTACTATAATAAATACTGAGAGCAGAGAGGCATGGAGCAGTCATGCTCCAGCTGGGTTTAAGTGAAGTATGAGTTTTCCCTATAATAGAAAAACAAAATGGAAAAACAGCTGCTAGAAAAAAATTGAAAAACAGCTGCTAGAAACTTGGAGTCTGTACTTTTTGTCTTCTTATGTCATCCTCTGAAGCATTACTTCACATATACTGAATGAAGTATCATCTTTCATATAGAAAAGTGACATAAAACATAAACAGTTATAGCTTGTAATTCCAACTCTCCTCCCTCAATAATTAACAGAACAAGTAGACCAAGAACTATTAAGAATCAACCAACTTGACCCAACTGATACTTAAGAGGAAACTCTACCCAACAATAACAAAACACACATTCTTTTTAAGTGCACATGGAACATTCACCAACATAGACCATATTGTGGGCCATAAAACAAACTCCAACGAATGTGAAACCATTAATATTGTACAAAGCATTTTCCCAGATCACAAAATCATTCAACCAAAAATCATAACAAAAAGATATCTGGAAAATCCCCAAATGTTTGGAAATTAAACGATACATGTCCAGATAATCTATGAATGAAAAAATCAATCCATAGATCAAAGAGCAAATAACAATAAAAATTAGAAAATATATTGAACTGTATAGCAGAGAAACCACAACATACTCAAATTTATGAGATGTTGCTAGAGCAGAGTGTAGAAAGAAATATCTAGCATTAAATAAGTGCATTACAATTACAACAATCTAAGCTTAACTTAGAGAAGTGTAATCAGACAAACATAATCAGAGGAAAGAAAATAGCAAAGACAAGAGAATCAGTAAGATGGAAAATGGACGAAATAGAGAAAAATCAATGAAAACAAAAGATGTTTCCTTGAAAAAAAGTCAATAAAGTTGATAAGCCTCTCATTAGACTAATCAATAAAATAAAAAGACAAGACCTTTTATCAACATAAAACATGAGACATTTGAGGAAATGACACCAATTCTATACAAACAGTTCTTCAAAGATTAGGGAACATGTCCAGCTCATTTTATAAGGCCAGTGTAACTCTGATACCCAAGCCCCATAAAGGCATTAAGAAAACTATGAAGCAATACCAAATGAACACAGACATAAAAATTACTTCCAAAATTCTAGCAAACTTAATCGAGCAATATATTAAAAGGGTCATATATCAGAACAACGAGGTTTAACTCAGAAATTCAAGGTTGTTTTAATGTTGAAAAATTCAATAAATTTAATTCACCATATTAACAGAGTAAAATAAAAATGATATAATCAACTGTAAATTCAGAAAAATCATTTCATGAAATATACTTTCAAGGTAAAAACTCTCAACAAATTAGAAATAGAATGAACCTTTCTCAGCTTAATAAAGGGCATCTATTTTTTAAAAATCTACAGCTGGCCGGGCGCAGTGGCTCACACCTGTAATCCCAGCACTTTGGGAGGCCCAGGTGGGCAGATCACCTGAGATTGGGAGTTCAAGACCAGCCTGATCAGCATGAAGAAACCTTGTCTCTACTAGAAATACAAAATTAGCTGGGCATGGTGGCACATGCCTGTAATCCCAGCCACTCGGGAAGCTGAGGCAGGAGAATCACTTGAACCGGGGAGGTGAAGGTTACGGTGAGCCAAGAGGGTGCCACTGCACTCTAGCCTGGGCAACCAGAGCGAAACTCATCTCAAAAAAAAAATCTACAGCTAACATGGAGAGAACGAAATGCTCCTGAGTTCATGAACGAGGCAAGAATGCTCACTCTCTTCTATACAGCACTATACATTGTACTAAAGGTCCCAGCTGGTGCAATAAGGCAAAAAAAAGGAAGGAAGGCAAGACATATCGACAGGATAGAAAGAAGTAAAACTGTCTCTAATCACAGGTGATATAACCATTTATGTAGAAAATTCTAGGAATCTATACAAAAAATCTTGTAAGAACTAAGTGACTTAGCAAAGTGTTAGCAAGGATACAAGCCTAACACACAAAAAGATCAACTGTCTTCCCAAAGCAATGGATAACAATTGGATACTAAATTTGAGGTGGGGAGGCTGTATGATGACGAACAGGGTATTTGTGGAATCTCAAAGTGCTTTTGCACAGATTGCTTATGAGTTCTGGCTAATAGGGAAAGAAGGGTAACTCTGCAGTAGAGAAACTGGAAAACACCCTGACCTGGTGATCAAAACTGACATTACTAATGAGCAGTAGGGCTTCGGTTCTCCCTGATGTGATATCCTGAGAAGGACACAATAGCACTTGGGTAGTTTTCTGCCTGGGAATGTGTAAACTAATGTTTTCATGAGGAAACCAGAAAAAAACTCAAATGAGGAATATTCCATAATATAACTGGTCCATATTATTTGAATATCTCAATGTCACGAAAGAAAGCAAAGGCTGAAGAACTGTTTCAAATTAAAGGGAAAGATGACAACTAAATGCGAGACTTGTTCCTGGATCAGATCCAGAATGGCAAGGGAAAAAAATATGCTATAAACGCATAAATTGGGACAATTTATGAAATTGGACTATGGGCTGTAGATCAAACAAATATTGTCTAAATATTAAATTTCTGCATTTGATAACTCTACTGAGGTTACGTAAGAAAATGTTCTTATTCATAGGCAATACCCAATGAAGTATAAGGGGTAAAGGAATGTATCATATGTAAATTACTCTCAAAATGTTCAGAAATGAAATTATGTGATTATATATATGCACACACACACATACAGAGAAAGGGATAAACCAAATGTGACAAAATACTATACATTAATGAATCTATTTAAAGCATATTCATAAGTTTTGTTATGTTTATGTAACTGTTCTGTAAGTTTGAAAATTTTTCGAATTCATGAAGAAACCTTTCCATGACTCATAAATCCCCAGAATAAAGTCTGCCAGTGTCTTCATTGTTTCTGCCGGTTAGTGAAATGTTGATAAAAGTTGGTTTTTCCATGTTCTTCATATCATGCCATACAATGACATGAGTTTTCTACATTAGATGGCAGCCAGCAGCCAATGCAAGAAAAGGTGAAGGCGAATTCTGGAGGACATGGAAAGAGAAGGGGCTTTACATTTTATTTTTGTCACTTAGCAATTTCCTTAATATTTGTGAGCCTTAGCGTCTCTGCTGAAAATGGTAATAAAAAATATAGCAACGTTATGGGTCTGCTATGAGAATTACAATAAGAGTGGGTATAATACATACCTTTAAAAAGCATATAAAAATGATATAATTCCAAGACCATGTCAAGCCCCTGCTACAAGTTCTTCAAAGCTTCTCACCTCCCTCAGAACATAGCTAAAGTCCTCATTATGGTCCCCAGTGTCTCATCTGACCAGACCTCTAACAATCTGATCGTATCTTCTGCCTTCTCCTCCATCCTTTGAAACACATCCTGCCTCAGTGGCTTTGTAGTACTGCTCCCTCTCTCTGGACCAGCCTTAGCTCAGATACACACGGCTCCTTCCCATCCCCATTGTAGTTTTCTACTCAGGTGTCATCTTATTATGAGGCTACCTCCCTCTAAAATTACCTATATACAGTACATTCATTCAATTCCCAGTCATTCTCTGTTTCTTATTCTGGTTTGTCTTTTCCGCACTTAGGCATATAACTCACTATATGTTTATTTGTTTAATGTCTGTATCCCTTCCTTAAAATGTCAGCTTTGTAACTGTAAGAACTTCTATTTCTTCAGTACTGTATCTTCAGCACATAAAGAAGCACTTGGCACATAACTGACTCTCAATAAATATGTATTAAATGAATGGATGAATGGACAGATGAACAGGAATTAACTTTGCGCTTACCTTCTAAGTACATAATCGATGCTTCACAGATATTACCATAAGTTCATTAGAAAACTTTTTTTTAATAACTTAAAAAAATTTTGACACTTGGTCAGGTGTGGTGGCTCACACCTATAATCCCAGCACTTTGGGAGGCCGAGGTGGGTAGATCACCTGAGGTCAGAAGTTCAAGCCCAGCCTGGACTACATGACAAAATCTTGTCTCTAATAAAAATAGAACAATTAGCTAGGTGTGGTGGCGCATGCCTGTAATCCCAGCTACTTGGGAGACTGAGGCACCAGAATCACTTGAACCTGGGCAACAGAGGTTGCAGTGAGCCAAGCACCATTGCACTCCAGCTTGGGTGACAGAATGAGACTTTGTCTCAAAAAAAAAAAAAAAAACCTGACACTCATTAAATATTCCCACTGTTTCCAAAATCCAATGAATTAAAATATATATATATATTTTTGAGATTTCATACTAGTATTTGAGATTACTAGAGATTATCTGACATATGACCAAATCAGGCTTAGAAATCACTGAGTCACAATTCTGAATAAGGAAGAGAGAGAAGTAGTCCTCACACTGTCATATTTGGATATTTGATCATTTCTTTCCTAGTGGTGCCACCTAATTATCAATACAGGTCAACTCCCCAGTAAAAATGGATTTTTTTCTTACCCAAGTTACAGATACTTGGCAGCTGTTCACTCACTTCTAAATATAAAATAAAAGCCCTGCATTTCAAACTCCACATCCTCTTCTTCTAGGAATGCAGCACACATCTTGAAAACTCAGCGATCATATCTGATAGGCAGTGATACAAGTAGACAGCCTTCTGTCAACACCCAGGCTGACAAATGACAATCAAGATCCACTGCCACCTGGGATCTGGGCCATCAGGGACCTCCCAAGTCATATCCTGAGAGAAGGCTTACCCTGATTTTCATTGCTGAAGATAGGAATTTCTCATTTTTATTAAAACTGACCCAAATGCAATCCAATCAGAATTGCAAGATGGTATATTTCACCTATAAATATAAGTCAACATGGTTCTCTTTATCTGAGAGTCAGCTGTTGTAAAGGCAGAATTTTTTCATATGTTTTATTATTGCAGATAAAACTCAGTATTCAAAAAGTGTTTAGTTTTTTCTTTGACTTTTAACATAAAGGACCCACCAAGATGTCCACGTGAACTGATCCACCAGGGTTCACCAAGCTGCACTGCCCAAGAAATACAACTTACAAACCCCTCATAACCAGGCCTGGCTTCCTTGACTTCTGGGGTACATCTAACTGTGCCAGGAGAGTGATTTTGCTCTCACTGAGTCTGTTTTTAAATTATTTCTGGTTTATTGCTATCCAGATATCTGGTTGTATTTCTGTCTCAAGCCTACTTATTTTTATCTAATGGATGTCTGGTCCCCTCAAATAAGTGAAAAGCACTGAGGCAGTATTTATTCTCATTCAGCGTTGTTTCTCTACAATTTTCAGGAAATGTTGAATCACTGAAGCACCTACGTCTCTACAACGAAGTTAGGGGCATAATTTTTCATGACATGAGGCTTGTAGCAATTGAATTATTAAGAAAGGTATACTATGGAATATCTTACACTACAAATATCATTTTATCTTAGCTGTGGAAGAAATTCTAAATTCCCTCATTCATGTCTGTATTTCCTACAAAGATTGTTCATTGATGTGTTTGTGTCTGATTTGATCTGATTTATGAATTAAGCTTCCTATACTACCATTCTCTCGGTGTTTGTGTGTCTATACATG
Source organism: Plecturocebus donacophilus (assembly GCA_004027715.1). NCBI lineage: Eukaryota > Metazoa > Chordata > Mammalia > Primates > Pitheciidae > Plecturocebus > Plecturocebus donacophilus. Next base: position 21,763 of record PVKP010007006.1, read on the forward strand.
AGAATATCTTTTCCCTCCTCCACATGGAACAAAAGTGTTGGGAGACATTCTTCCATCAGTCTAATACTGAGGTTCATACACGGTTTACTGGATATGTCAAGAATGCAAGACTTTGACCACTCCTTGCCTGGGCTGTTTCTCAGAGTTATGTATGCAGCAAGCAACCTTAGGGGATGAAGTGACATCTTTCTCTGTAACAGAGAGCAAGCTTGCTTACTTCTTGCTATAAAATAGCAGGTTCTCCAAGCTCAGTGGTCCTCTCCTATAATGCAACTGACTGGATCTATAGGTAACCATGTAGCCTCTGCATCTGCCTGTGGGAACTGGGGCTCACAGAACTGACAATGTGCCGACATGCTGGCTACTGCTCTTTCTCTGAGTAACAGTCTTTTATCTCTGACCCAGGATCCCTGTGTCCTTTGTCAGCAACCATGAAACACTGGCAATATAACTTGTTACCTTGTAAATAGGATAAAATCTCAGATTCTTCACAATTCTTGACCAAAAAATTGGCTTTTTAATATGGTCTATAATAGTAGCCCTATGTGTCAGTGGTCAGTATTTTGAAGTCACAATTTAAGATCACAGGAGGATTCCTGAAGATAATAGAAATGCCATTTGCAGCCAGGTGCAGTGGCTCATGCCTATAATCCCAGCACTTTGGGAGGCCAAGGTGGGTGGATCATGAGGTCAGGAGTTCAAGACAAGCCTGACCAACATGGTAAAACCCTGTCTCTATTAAGAATACAAAAATTAGCCGGGTATGGTGGTGCACACCTATAATCCCAGCTACTTGGGAGGCTGAGGCAGGAGAATTGTTTGAACCTGGGAGGCAAAGGTTGCAGTGAGAAGAGATCACACCATTGTACTCCTGGGTGACAGAGTGAGACTCTGTCTTAAAATTTAAAAAAAGAAAAGAAAAAATGAAAAAAAAAAAAAGAAACATGTCATTTGCAAACATTATAGGAATATCAAAGTCAAAAAGGCTGAGCTATCATTGAAAAGAAGGAAGCATTTGCAAATATTATGAGTTGAAGTCTTTTTTCCTGGCTTGGAAAGCATACGGTTCTGACTCTGTTCAATTGTATGAATGGGCTAGAATGTGTGTTAAAATGAGAATACAGAGGAATGGGAATGTTGATTCTGACTTTTCATCCAAATCTAAAGGGTTGTAAGTGTATGAATTTCTTTTTCCTCAAAGAAATATGGGGGACTTCTGCTCATAATCATAACATTAACTACTACCATACCTTCCCACCCATAGCCATAAGAAAACTAAACAAAAAGTATGTGATAAACAGCTGCCACACAATGGAGAACAGTCCACGTCAAACTGTGATCCTTGAAAGAAGGTAAACCAATAAGGACAGTGCTATGATTAACTTGGTTTTCTGCCTTGAGGCACTATCCACACTTCAGCATAGGGTATGGGAAGCAAAACAGAGCAAAATGGTCTTGCTGAGTTGAAAATATAAAGAATGGCATTCATGGAGGCTGAAGCTGCTGCTGAGATTTCTACAGTGGATTATCAGAGAGAAAGGAGTTCCATCAAGAAAGAGCTCAAGACATCTGCAAAAGGCTCCCCTTGAGTTTCTAGGTTAATAAATCTTAAGCAGCACGTGTATAGTGTAAGTTTCCACAGGTGGACAGAAACCTCTATTGGAAAAGAATAATTTTAAGGAGCTCTAATTGTTCTAGCTGAGCAATTCCCAGAGATAATACAACAAGGAGAATTATAGTTCCAACCAGTCAGTGTGGAAAGACCTTGTTGAACACTTCAGACACAAAACAGAAAACACAGTTTGGTCACACTTTAGTATCATATCTAAACTAGACCTGGAATAAAGATTTCTTAGCCATAGCAAAGCTAAAAATAAGCTTCAGAAAAATTAAGCTGACCTATACTAGCTAACCTGCCTATCTGAGCAAACCTCAACATTCCTTAAAGGAAGGCTACAAAATCCAGACACTTGACAGCACAACACTTAGGACGTCCAGCTTCAATAACAGAAAGATATACGGAAAATTCTCAAGTACATGGAAACTAAACCACTTCTCATTATCCCAGGGGTCAAAGAAGTAATTATATAGAAAGTAGTATATATTTTGAACTGAGTAATAATGATGATACAACATACCAAAATTTGGTTATATAGATAATCCATGCTTATTGGAAACCTAATTAATAATTGTTTTAAGAAATTATGTTAGAAAAAAATAAAACAATGAAGTTAGTGACCTAAGTTTCCACTATAAGAAGCTATAACAAAAAAGCCAAGTAAGCCTAAAGAAAGTAGAGAGAAGAAAATAATAAAAATAAGACTAGAAATTACTTAAATAGAAAATAGCAAAACTATAGAGAAACTAATACGGCCAAATTTGATCTGTTGAAGAAGCAGTAAAATCGATAAACCCCTACTTACGCTGATGAAGAAAAAAAAGGAAACGTTAATAATATCAGAAAATAAATAGTAGAAATTATTACAGATCTTCCAAAATTAAAAGGATAACATGCAAATTAAGAACAGTTCTGTCAATGAATCTGACATCCTTGATGAAATGGAAAATTTCATGAAAGGATATAAAATATCAAATTGAAACAAGAAGAAAATCTGAAGAGCCCCATATCTATTAAAGAATTCTGATGAATATTTCCATGAATAAAATTTCAAGCCTCAATAAATTCACAGGTGAATTCTATCAAACATTTAACAGACAAATAATATCAATTCTACACAAAACATATCATTCAAAGCAATTAACCAAAGTTACAGAATATGAACATACCAATTGTTTTAAAAAAGTTTGACAAAATTCAATGCCCAATAATGATAAAAATTTCCTGCAAACTAAGGATAGAAGGGAATTTCCTGAATCTGAGAAACATCATCCACAAAAACATACAACAAATAATACATTTCATGATGACATATTGGACTTTTATCTATAATCTGGAAAATGTCAAGGACAGTTGCTCTCTTTCTCCTATTCAATAAATTGTTCAATACATTCAATAAATTGTTAAAAGTATAATTCTTACCTAATCGATCAATCTCAATCATAATTGGATCAAGCATTTTTGTAGAAATTGACAACTTAATTATAAATGTATACAGAAATATAAAGGAGCAAAATATCCAGAACAATCATGACAAAGAACTAAGTTGAAGGACATAGGCTATCAGACCTCAAGAGTTACTTTAAAGGTATAAAGATAATCAAAGAAATAGAATAAAGTGTTCAAGGTCAACTTTTATATGGTCATTTGACTTGAAAATGTCTTTTCAACAAACAATATTAAAATAGTGGGATATCCACATGAACTAAAAATAATTCTTGGCCCCATACCTCATACCATATGAAAAATAATTAAGATGGATTATACACCTAAAATATAAAAGCTAAAGTGACAAAACTTCTAGAAGGAAATATAGGATAGATCATTCAGTACTGAAAGTAGCAAAGAGTTCTTAGGACACAGAGAGCAGTAAACAAAAAAGAAAAATGATAAATTAGACTTCCAATGTTTAAACTTCTGCTCAACATAAGACATTATGGAAACAAATAAGCAAGCTACAATATGGGAGATAACATCCATAAATTACATATCTGATACAAACCTAGTATCCTGGATTATACAGAACAACTACTCTATGGACACACAACCAATCAGCAACAGGCAAACAATTTCAATTCATAAGCACATGAAAAAGTGCTTAACATCATTAGGCATCAGGAAAATAAAAACTGAAACTATAATGAGATATATCTCATATATCATGAAAGACCAAATATTAACAAAAATGTGGAACAACCAGAACTCTCATCCATTATTTGTTGCTGGGAATGTAAAATGCTATAACCCCTTTGGAAAAAATTCTGGCTATTTCCTATAAAACTCAGCATGCACTTACTCTATGACCCAGGAATTTTACTCTTAGATTTTGACTCAAGAGAAATGAAAAAAAATATATATAGAAATATATTGGAATGAGACTATTTACAGCAGCCATATTCATAATAGCCATAACCTGGAACAGCCTCAATGTCCATCAAAATAAGAATAGATAAACAAATTGTGACTATTACTTAGAAATAAAAATTCAATCTACTCATAACAACATAGATGAGTCTGAAAACACTATGCTGAGTTACCTTAATAAAGAGAGTATATACTGAAAAATTTCATTTATAGGAAGTTCTAGAAAAGACAAAGTTAATCTACGGTGGGGAAAATATAAGAACAGCGATGATTACCTTTGGCAGGAGAGCAGTGGGGAATGACTGGGAAAGAGCATGAGGTAACTTTCAGGAATGATAGCGTCTTAAGATTTGTGCATTTCAATGGACGGTTTGTAAATTTAACCTCAACAGAAACAAATGAAAATCATAAACCAAATTTGAATTCTAATTAATGATATGCAAGTTGAAGTACATGGGAGTGAAATATGCTGACTAACAAAATGTACGCTGAAATTCATGATTAAAAACAAGGTAGATTGATGGAGAAATAAGAGAGATAGATGTATGGATACATATATGTATAAAGGAAGTTCTTCACTCTGGCTGACTCCAGATTCAGTTTAGAAAGCAATTTAACTTCTTTATCCCAAGGTAGTTAATAATAAAAGAGCTTTGGATATTTTGGCTAACCAGAGAAGAATTCATATCATTGCTAGCATTTTACACTGTATATGGATTAACACCATATGTGAGACGGAACAACTTGTATCTAAGTTAAAGAAATGAGACGCAACCATCTAAGGTTGACCCAAGGCACTGTTGGTTCTAATTTTCTTTATTAGGCTGGAAATCTTTCAGAGGGTGGTTCCATACATTCTTAAAATACTCCTAGTTACACTGTAGCTTACCTCTCTGTTGCTTGATTTTTATTGTCCAGAGACTAAAAATGCTCAATAAATGATTCAAAGACAAAAACAGGATGAAATTCTGACCAGCACTCAAACTGAAAGTCACATTTCTGCAAAGAACCTCATCTTCAAGGAGAACTGACAACAGTGGTGAAGATCTGGAAAATCTTTGGTGGTCTCTCCTGCAGTTTTGGACGAAGGAAGACCAAAAGAAGGGCTAGGAATAAAAACATTCTCATAATCTAAGAGAGGACTGATTGTTCTCTAGCTATGGTATCAAGTAAGTACCAAGACCAGTTTAAAATCATTTCATCAATCCATGAGAATTGACTGGTATCAGGAAAGCCAACTAATCGTAACCACTGAAAGTGAGCCCATCAGGAGATTATTCTTCAGATAAGACAGGGGGTCTAGATAGGCACAAAACTTACCAGCATGAGACTCAAACTTCAGAGGAGCACTGCTGTACACCAGAGTAATCAAGATGGACTCCTTCCCCACACGGCAACTTTCAGTGTCTCTGTTGAGTAAGCCTTTAAAGACACAGATGCCATTGGCTATAAAGGGTTAAAAAAATGGATTAGATAAACTCCCTTCAGCCTTTGTAAAAACTATTAATGAGCATCATTTTCTCTCATGTTCCCAAGGCTCCACTTCTGTCTTCTTGATATAATGCCTCCTGGACATATATGAATATGAGAATCAAAGATGAGAAGAATATAATCATGGCCAAATACCAATTCTCTGCATGTGTATTAATGCAGGGTTCAACACTCATTCCTATTGGCTCTTGCTTTTATGTCCAGGGCCCCATTGCTCACAATTCTTACATTGCCCACATCAATTATGTGTCTCTTGACAGCATCCCAGGAGCGTTCAGTCACTGTCTCAAAGACATTCTTGATTACCTGTTATTGGCCAGAGCCACCACAACAAATCTCCATTGTGTTATCACTGCCAAGATTCCTAGTGAAGGCAAGGCAGACTTTAGGCCCAAATATGCACAGCTAATAAGTGGCGGAACTGGAATTCAAACCTAGGTATTGTTAAAAGAAAAACTTTAAACAAATTAAACCCAACAGGGTTTAATTAAGCAAAGACTCCTTCATGAATCAGAAAACTCCCAAACTAGAATAGGTTCAGAGCCGCTGTGGCTCTTTGATGTGGTCAGGGAGGATTTACTGACAGAAAACAGGAAAGTGATGTACAGAGAAAGGAATGAAGTGAGGTGCAGCAACATCTGGATTGATGAGAGCTTAGCTTTGGTCTTATCTGAATAGTTGGTTGTCTGTGATTAGCTGAATCTTGGTGATTGGTACAAGAGTAGATTATAGTCTATTTATACATCTCGTGACGTTACAGTTCACTATGTCCAGAGGAACCTTTAAGCTGAATTTACAAGGACGCAGCTTTAGGCTAAACTGAACAGTATTTGACTCCAAAGTTCATGTTCCTTCTACCACAATGTGCCAAAGAAATCATGATAAAGAGCGAGCTTAGTTGAGAACTAACTTGCCAACCCTCCTTTTACAGGTTAGACAGACCTTTAGCATAGTGTGATGTTGTGTGGTGGAAAGAGCAATGAACTTGGGGTTTTCCTTTTATCTTTGAAAGCAAACAGGAACTTCAATTACCTAATCACACTGAATCATATGTTTTCATCATATAAAATGAAAATATCCGTGCTTATTTCATGGGCTTTCAGTGAAGACTGAATAATAAAGGTAAAATAATTTCTAAACTACTATTAAAATAATAAGAGATTATTACTATTTCATCAATTTTTAAGATAGATCCTTAAGGCCTTTCATTCTTTCTCATAAAATCAAATACAGAAAGTATACTAACTCCAAAACATAATCATATGTAAAATTCTACTGTTACACATGAGCATATGTACCTTCATGCACACACATTCAATATGCACACGCTCACATACACAGAGTTAAGATGATCAAATATTTTCAAATGTTTTCATCCATTAGTTCAAGTGAATGAGTACCTCTATATGAAAGCATTCACAAATGTTTTTCACAAAATGTCGTGGCTGGTTAAGTAGTATAGATATTTTGAAAACATTTTCCTGGCATCAAACCTGATTACAGATTTAGTTATTACAGCCCAGTTGGTGCCTCAAAGGCATCAGCGCGTCCTTTCAGGGAGGTAACCGTGGATGCAGATGCAGAAGGAGGGACTTGGGGGCTCTTCTAAGCATGTTCTCTTGAAATCACAAGAAATATTTTTCAAGAAATTAGAATTTTTAGCATGTTGCCAACTGTTCCTCCTATGGTTTAGACGTAGAATAAGATAAAGAAGGGAGGAGGATTCTAGGCTCCTTGTACATGAATGACTATTGCAGCCTGCAAGCTCTTTGCTGGCAGTAGTAATTTTACTTTATTTTCAGAATCAATACCTTCTTTTTCTGAGTCAAAACTGAAGCACAGTACCTGATACTTAATAGATATTTGTTGAATCAGTAAAAGCATTTCTTCATGTATTGATTGAATACCATCCCAGAAAAAATAAAAACCTTCAAAATTTATCGGTTCAATTCTCTTTAACCAGATAGACTCAGAATTTTTTTGTTTTGTAGTTGTTTGTTTTGTTGTGATTTGATTAAAATATAAATTGAGCTTTTTGGCCTACTTTTATACATTGTAAAATGCCTGTCTATATATTATTCTCTTTTTTCACCTCTCTCTACTCTATCCTCTTTTAAAATATAGGTGAAGGTTTTTTTTTTTTTTTTTTTTTTTTTGAGACAGAGTCTTACTCTGTCACCAGGCGCCAGGCTGGAGTGCAGTGGTGCGATCTCGATCACTGTAACCTCCGCCTCCCAGGTTCAAGCAATTCTCCTGCCTCAGCCTCCCAGGTAGCTGGGACTACAGGCACACGCCACCAAACCCAGCTAATTTTTTTTGTATTTTTAGTAAAGACAGGGTTTCACCATGTTGGCCAGGATGGTCTCGATCTCTTGACCTCGTGATCCGCCCACCTCAGCCTCCCAAAGTGCTGGGATTACAGGCTTGAGCCACCGTGCCCAGCCTAGGTGAAGGTATTTTTAAACATGCCATAAAATCCAGAAAGTACTAGTAACTATTCAAAAATGTAAAATATACTTATGTAAAAAAATGTAAATACTTTAAACAAAATTGAAAACGATGATAAGCTGGGAAAATATTTTCAACATACATAAAGACAATATGCAATTGTATATTGGGAATACATCCCAATATACAATTAGCTCTAAAAAATAAGAAGCAAGCACATCCATATCAAAAAATCAGAAAGAGGCCGAGTATGATGGCTCACTCCTGTAATCCCAGTACTTTGGGAGACAAAGGCTGGTGGATCTTTTGAGCCCAGGAGTTGGAAACCAGCCTGGGCAACATATTGAAACCCCATCTCTAATAAAAATACAAAAAATAGCTGGCCGTGGTGGCCCATGGGGGCTGAGGTGACAGGATCCCTTGACCTTTGGGAGGTCAAAGCTGCAGTGAGCCATGATCGAGTCACTGCACTCCAACCTGGGTGAGAGAGTAAAACTCTGTCTCAAAAAAATAAAAATAAAAATAGAATAAAAGTTTGTAAGAGGTATGAATAGGCAATTAGCAACTAGAAAATACTGATAGCAAAAAAGTGAAAAAACAATCTCAGTAATAATAATAAATTTTAAAAATGAAATATTTTTATCTCATTAATTTTTAAAAAATATATTGATAATATCCAATGTTGGAAGGGATATGAGAAAACAGTGAATGACTATTATTGGAACTGTACATTTCTGTATTTATTTCTGGAATGTATTCTGCCCGTTGGAATAAAAATTTTAAATTTATATATTCTTTGCTAGACATTCTACTTATCATTATTTCTTCCAGGCTGTACTTTTTCAAGTGTGGAGGGATGCATATTCAAGGATGTTCTTAGAGTTGTTTACTATAGCTAGAAAATGCAAAGAAGCTGAGTCCATCACTTACACGGTTGGTTAAATCAAATATAGTATACCTCCATGTTCAGGTTGCAGATAACATGTATACTATCTTAGCAGCAATTTAATTTTGTGTTTATCTTCATAGAAAGCTGTTTAAAAAGATATTCACCAAAGTTGGAGTTGAACAGTGAGGACACATGGACACAGGAAGGGGTATATCACACACCGGGGCTTGTCGGGAGGTCAGGGGACAGGAGAGGGACAGCACTGGGAGAAATACCTAATGTAGATGATGAGTTGATGGATGCAGCAAACAATCATGGCATGTATATGCCTATATAGCAAACCTGCATATTCTGCACATGTATCCCAGAACTTAAAGTATAATAATAATAATATACTCACCAAAATGTCAACAGTGGTTCCCTCTTGATGGAGAGATTTGGGGTCATTTTAATTTTTCCCTCTATACAGTTCTGCCTTGTTTGAATTTTCTAGGTGACTACCTATTTTTACAATCAGAAAAAAACAAGAAAACTATTTTCATCTGGTAAAAAGCAATCAAACAAAAAACAAACTACCATTATTCTATTTCACCACAGTCTCATTCTTTGTAGGTATTCTCATTCTATTAATTTTTTCATTTGTTAGACATTCATTGGTACATAATTTAAACATATTTACTGCAGAATTACTGTATCCAGTATTATTATTATTATTATTATTATTAAGACAGGGTCTGGCTCTATCACCCAGGCTGAAGTGTGGTAGCATGATCACAGCTCACTGCACCTCCCCTTCCTGTGCTCAAGCCGTCCTCTCACCTCAGCTTCCTGAGTAGGTGGGACTACAGGCACATGCCTCCCTGCCCAGCTAATTGTTTTTGTATTATTATTATTTTTTTTTTTGGCAAAGATGGGGTTTCACCATGTTGCCTGGGGTGCTCTCCAGGTCCTGGGCTCAAATGATCTGCCCACCTCAACCTCCCAAAGTACTGGGAATACAGGTGTGAGCCACCATGCCTGGCCTAATTTCCATTTTTAATCATCCATAAGAACGAACATCTTCCCATGCCTTTTTGCTAATCTTATAACTTCTTATGTTATATATATATATTTTCTCTCCTGTATTAATCAGGTTGATACATAAAACAAACATTCTAAATGATTTCTATTAACTAGTGGAATCAAGATTAAAGTACAGCTATTTTAGGGGAAAATATATTATCAAGTGAGAAATGTATCTTGTATCTTTTTTAGTGTAAAAAATTTACATTAGAAAAATGAAATATGATTTAAAAATTATTTCGGAACACACATAAATCCAAGAACAAGCAACACCACAACACTGATGGAGACTGATGTGGTGGGTACCGTCTCCCAGATGCCTTAGTCGGAGGCTCAGGGCAGCTATCTTTCTATGATATTATTATTGCTGCTACTACTATGAATAACTACAAATAACTACATTTGTAGAACACATTGACTCTTTTTCACAATCATCCCATTTCATCTTTTCAGTGACACAACTGGCTGGCTGGCTGCCTCCGTGTATTTATCATTTTACTTTCGAACTTTGTTTCCATCAGCAGGACTCTTTGCTACTTCAAAAAGCAAGGCCTGAGCTGCCAGTAGCAGCAAAAGAACAAGCAGAAAAGGTTCATGTGCACAGAACGTAACTTCAGGAAAGCCCAGAGCCTTGATGAAAAATCACATTTGCCCAGAGGTCTCTCAGATAAAATTATAACAACTCCAGATGCCTTACTCTACCCTCTGCCTCAGCCTCATCTGACAAAATGTCCAAAAGCACACCAAGAAATCCAGGATTCACCCATTTTACAAGTGCAGATGAGTAACCATAGAAAACACCATGGGGTAATGTCAAGAGTATTGTCCTTGCTTCTCTTAACCAACATTTCTCTACTTTTTTATATATATCCCTTTCCTTTCAGCCTATGCAAATGCAAAAATCCAATCTTCATTAGAAAACTACAAGACTAGTTAACCAAGAATATTAGCTATCAGGCACAGTCTAAAACAGGAGTACTACAAAATATTTTTGTCCATAAATTATTATACTAAACAGAACAGCACTCATTACCTAAAAATATGGTATAGATGTCAACTCTGTGCTAAGTGACCCTCTTAATATTTCCCTATCTAGAAATAGGAAATTAGTCTACCTAAGGACGGTATTTCTTAGAAATGGGTAATGAAAAAAATAAATATATAGGCAGCTCCTATACAGATAAAGTATACAGATAACTGTGCAGTTATTATTTTTAATAAACAACTACAGAAAACGAATGAAAAGGAAGATCTGTTCCATAATCCAGAAAGAAAGAAACTTCCATAATGTATGATTTGGAACTCCAAAACAAACTAATATTAAAATTAGCTATCAATACTCATCATATTACAGTTCTTTATGAGATGTGACAAAAAGAGTAATAAATTGCATATTCACAGCTTCTGTCCCTCCTCTACCTAGTAAGAAGAATTTTGTTTCTAAGATTACATTTTAGGTTTTTCTGTCTGAAGTGATGATAGTGAAGAAAAACAGAAAATAATTGATTCAGGTTGAAAGGGCCAAAAGAATAGCAGAGGAGAAATGAAGAGAATGGAAAAATAAGTTAGAAAAGAAAGACTTGGAAGAGGTTTTACAGTTGAGACGTGAGGTTGAGCCTAATATGAGAGAACCACAAGAGATGGAAAGAAGGCTTTTAAAAAGCATACGTCAATTTCAAAATACAGATACTAATAATATTGTCATTAATTATGAGTACTGAAATAGTTGTTTGGTTTTGTTGTTGGTCTGGTTTTGGAGATTATTTAGGTGAGTTTGGTGTAAACTCAGTCCTTTAAATCTGAGTCTATAGGTTAGATACAGGAAGTTAGAGATTTGAAGTATGAGAAGAATTCAACGTGTTGTTACAGGCTTGAAGATGGAGGGAACAAGGAATGTGGGTGGCCTCTAGATGGTGAGAGCAACCCCAGCTAACACCCAGAAAGGAAATGGAACTTCAGTCTTAACAACCACAAGGAACTGAATTCAGCTAACCACAGGATGAGCTGGGAAGCAATTTTTTTCTCAGAACCTCCAGATTAGAGCTCAATCCAGCCAGCACCTTGATTTCAGCCTTCTGAAACACTGCAGATAATTCAGCTATGTTGTGCTGGACTTCTGACATACTGAAACTGTGAGCTAGTATTGGGTTATTGTTTTAAGCCACTAAGATTGGGGTAGTTTGTTAAGCAATAATAAAAACCTAGTATAGTCAGCTAGTCACCAGATTACCCTACAGTGAATCCTACAAGTCATATCAGTAATCAAAACTTCAACACTGCTTGTTAGAACTTCACATCAAAATGAATGATCAGGCAAACTATAACAGCTGTTTGAGGAAAGCCTCCAAAATGAAAAGAAAAGCAGAGCTGGAAAATAGAACTTCAAGGAGACAAAGATGAAACAGAAAACAGTAGAAAAATATTTAATGTAATATAGAAGTCTTTTTTTTCAACAATTATTTATTAAGCACCTGCTAAGTGTCAGGTAGCATTTTAGAGGCTAAGATATCAAAATATTGTGTTAATAAACTACCAACAGACTGTTACAAAAAGGAAACAAAGCACAAGAAAAACAGTGAATTTTTAAATGTAGCTGAAATAAAACATTCAACAGAAGAGTTAAATGGTAAGTCAAGGAAGTCACCTAAAAAGGTAATAGAACAAGAAGAAAAATGACAAAAAAAAAGATGAGAAAAGAGAAGAATATTAAATAATTACTTTTGATGTTCTACTGTTCAACCAATAGAAGTTCATTCCTTCATTCAGAATGAATGAACTGAGAAAGCAGAGGGGAAGAATTTAGCAAAGAAACCAGGAATTTTTCAGAAATCAAAGACATATGTCTCCAGATGATAAAGACTCTTCAAGTACCTAGATCAGTGAATAAAAAATTACATACACCAAGGCATATTGTTGTAAAGTTCAGAGAATCAGGGATAAAATTAAAATTCTAAAAGCCTCCAGATAAAGAGAAAAGAAAATAGGGAACAGATGAACAAAGTGAAATAGAGCAACAGCAGACTTCTATAGTGACCCTGGAAGCTTGAGGTAAATTGAAGAATTTCTGTAAAATTGTAGGGTAAAATAATTTTTTTTTAACCTAAAAATCTATACCTAATCAGCCAATCAATCATGCAAAGGTAGACTAATACATTTCCAGGAATAAAATAATTCAAACAGTTCACCTCCCAAGAACCTTTTATTAGGAAACTATTGGAGAACATCCCAGTAATAATAACCGACACCAAGAAATAAATGCAAAAGCCAGAGAGAAGGTTTTTCTCTAAGATCAAGTATAAGGAATGAGTAACGGAAAGTAATCTGATGACAGCTTAGGTCACAAGTGGAAACTGTAAACAAAAAATGTTTGCAAGATAGGAAATTACACAGCTGTAATAAAGAATATCTGCATAAGTACAAGAATATTACCACACAATCTACCGGAAAGGAGCAGGAAGAGAAGGTAAGCTGTGAGGATACCCTGAGGGTGTCAAATTTTCACCCACCAGAGTCAGAGAATGTCCAGCATTGATGAATCATCGAATATTATCATAAATATTTTCTTTAGAAAATGGAGTCAATACTAGAAAAAAAGGGAAAAACAGCTAAGTAAGCTAAAAATGGTTGCTTCTAGGGAATGGACTCAGGAGAACGGATGGTGCAAGGAACTTCCATTTTTCATCAAAAGCTTTAAAATCCTATTTGATTTTTAATTACACAAATGTGCTAGTTTGAAAAAACAAAAAATCAAATAAGTAACATTTACTTAGTATTTACTTTATGCACTAAGTAAATACGGTGCAAGACACTTCATGTACGTAATCTCATAATTCTGAAAACTCTCTGAAATGGTAAATATTACCCCATTTTTTTACAGACTGCAAATCTGAAGCATCCAGAGATTAAGCTCCCAGCCCAAGATGACACTGCTGCTAGTGGATCCATGATTTAAACCTAGGAAGCTTCATTCCAGAGGCCACGTTCTTAACAAGTGTAGGGAGAGAAAGTAGAGAACTAAGTGGATGCATTTGCACAGAGGTCAGGATACACTCTATTCTTTTAGAAATGCAGTATTACCATAATGTGTTCCTGGACCAAGGTGGGCAGATTCCTTTGACAGGGAAAGCCAGTGTATTCCCCGGTGAGAAATTCACCATGAGGAAAGGGAGAGTCTGGACCAGGGGCATGGGTTCAATAGCAGACCGTGGGGTTTGGGAGTATTCTGGTTTTGACACAGTTTGGCTGAATCTGGAAGCTTCTTTATGTTTGCTACCCAAGCATAGTACTGAGCAGCTGGGTGTGAGCCAATGAGCTATCACCTTGAGGGCGTACACATAGAGATTCCCTGCATAGCAATGGCGAAATGAGAGGTCTTCAGTTTTTTATTTTTGTCAGCTGACAGCTTCTAAGCCCCACCCCTCCATCTGCCTCTTGTGCCCCACATCTAGGTAAACAGGTAAGAAAGCCTAGATTATCCCTCCTGATTCAAACAGGCAATCCGCTACCCATGTTCAGAAACTTCCATTCTGGTCCCACCTCCTAACCACAATAAAAACATAGGTCAGTCTCCTTTCCTTGCTTTCTTTCAAGCCATTCAGAACTGCTTGAGAGGTCTGCCCTGCTCTTGCCAGAGATCTAAATTACATTAGCAATAAAACTTTTCATAGCCTCTTGATGCATGTGGGGTCATCAGTCTCAACATCTGCACAAAAGTTGAGCATGGTAGTCACCTGCCGCTGTAGGTAACCATAACAATTGGATAATGACAGGCGAGACTGTGGGGCATCGGTTTTCAAAAGCAACCGCACTAGTATGGATAGCAATGACCAGTCAAAATAGCTGAATAATCAATTTTGAGTCAGGCCCTTTGGTTCTCTCATGTTGAAAATAGGGTTGGCCAAAGCAGGGTTGGCCCCTCACAATAAGGAAACTCCTGAAGTTCTTAGATGGAAAGTGAGAGAGACACTGAAGAAAATGTTTGCTTAATGAGCTTAAAAAGAGCCTCAAAACGATAAGTGGAAAAATAAAAGTGATGTGATTATAACTGAACATCAAGTTCATGAAGCTAATCAGTCAAACTATGATTTGAGAGTCACTTGCGAGAGAAGCAGAAGGAACTGCAAGCATATTGTTTTGCATGCCTCTGCGTCACAGATACTGTACAGGGCACATAATATAAACAGTTTGTGGGAGGTAGCTCCATGTTACAGATGGAGAAACTGAGGCTCATATACATTGATATAACTTGTCTAAGACCACAAAGGGCAACTGCAGCTGGGAAGACACCCCCAGCCAAAATGATGACGTTCAACTGGATTCTGAAATTCTACCTGAAAATTCTACCATTAAAAATTCATTTTTTAGGACTTTCCACTCTTTAAGAACCTTTTGTTTCTAAAACGTTAATTTTTTTCCAATAGGTGAATGCCTTAATACCTTATGCAAGGGAAGAAGGCTGATGGGTAACAGGGCAGAAAGGTCAGAGGTTACTTGTTAAAAGGAAGATGGGTGCTTGAGAACAGAGGAAGGGTGCTGGCGAAATGGCTAAAAAAAGAAAAGAGAAGCTACCCAGGTAGACGCTGGCTAGAGTATGGTGCAGAGAAAAGATGATCCATATATGCCCTACCATTCAGGAATATCAAAGCTGTACTTGAACCTTACAGATAACCTAGCCCAATTTTACAAATGGAGAAACTGAGTCTTAAAGATGTAGTTACTTCCCTTGGATCATACAACTCATGTATGGCAGGGACTAGAATGAGGGTCAGCCAGCACTAGTCTATCTCAGGCCCACTTCAGTTCATTTATCATGCAGAATGATGTCTTGTCTTTAACACTGACGCAGATCTAGACTATGACCAAATCCAATCCAGGTGTTATGTGAATGCCTCTATTTGGAGGATAAAATATTCTATCAAAACTTTAGTCCACTTGATTTTACATTTTAATTGAAAATGTTATTGAGATCACTGTAGATTCATATGCAGTTATATAAAAGAAATATAAAGTTACTGTGTACATATTGCCTAGTTTCCTCAAATGATAACATTTTGCAATGGTAACATTTGTGATAGTATACTATCACAACCAGATTACTGACATTGATACAATCCACCAATCTTATTCAGATATCTCCAGTTTTACTTGTACTCATATATGCGCACTTTTATGTGTATGTATATATTTCATCACATGTGTAAATCTGTGCGTTCACTACAATAGTCAAGATACTGAATAGTTCTAATACCACAAGTATCCTTTACGTTGTCCTTTTGTAACCACACCACCTCCTTCCCACCCCACCCTACTTCTCTAACCTCTGTCAACCACTAATCTCTATTCCTAAAAACTGATCATTTCAAAATTGTTATATAAGTGGAATAATATAGTATATAACCTTTTAGTAGTGGCCTTTATTTCACGTATCAAAGTTCCCTGGAGATTCTGCCAAGTTGTTGCATGTATCAATATTTCATTCCTTTTTATTTCTGAGTAGTATCTCATTATGTGGATTTACCAGTTTGTGGAATTGTTCAAACGCTGAACCGTTTATCTGGGTTATTTCCATTTTGGGTTAATACTAATAAAATTGCTATGAACACTTATGTACAAGTTTGTGTGAACATAAATTTTCATTTTCCTGGGTTAAAAGCCTAAGGGTGCAATTGCTGGGTTGTGTGGTAATCACACTCACAGTTTTATAAGAAACTGCCAAACTGTTTTCCAGTGTGACTGTACCATTAACATTCCCATCAGCAAAGGATGAATGATCCAGTCTTTCCACATTCTCAGCAACATTTGGTGTTGTCACTGTTTTTTATTTTAGACATTCTGATAGTTGTATAGTGATAGTTCATTGTGGGCTTAATTTGCATTTACCTGATGACTAATGAGGCTGAACATCTTTTCATATGGCTATTTGCCATCTGTATAACCTCCTTGCTGAATGTTCATGTCTTTTGCCCATTTTCAAATTGGATTGTTTGTTTTTTACTGTTGAGATTTAAGAGTTCTTCACATAGCCTAGATACCAGCCCTTTGTCTGGTATGTGGTTTGCAAATGTTTTCACCCATTCTGTACCTAGTCGTTTCATCTTTTTAACAGAATCTTTTACAAACCCACAGTTTTTAATTTTGATAAGGTTCAACTTAACAATTTTTTCTTTTATGGACTGTGCTTTTGGTGACAAGCCTAAGAACACTTTGCTTGAATCCCTTGACACTTTCCATTCTATGGACACCTCAATAGACAACCGTGATAGTCTCTCCACTGCGGTCTACTCCTACCATTGAAGATGAATTCATCCTACCCCAGACTGCCAGATTGCAGTTAATGTAGCAGGTGCAATCACAGAAATGCTGTCCTCCAACCTTCAAGGGCCCCCACTGAATATCAACATAGAGTCTCTCCTGCCTAGAATTGTAACCCATGCCCCCCACACTGCCACTTTTTCTCTTCTGCCCAGCCAACTCCCTTCCCCCTTAACATGCCATATTCTAGGCAAACCAACTACTAGCTTCTCTCCAAGAAGCACTTACAATCATGGTAGTGGTCGGGATGTGAACTGGAAAGAATGAATGGGACTTCTGAAAGTGATACATAAAACTTCCTTCCTGCCACTGAAAGTTCTACCTCACTCATCAATGTCCATTTAAAATGCCACTGTCTCCAGGAACTGTTCTTGATTGACCCCAACTGGCATGTATTATCTCCCTCACTCCACTAACCCAGCAGCACATTGCATCTCTCTTACAGCACTGAGTTTATTCTCCCGTTTGTACCCCAGTCTTATACATTTTGCAAGATGTCAGTCTGCCCAAGGGCAGGAATTGTGTCCTTCTCCTCTTGGATTTCCCTGCAGGACCTGGTACACAGAAAGGACCCAGAATTGTTTAGTTGACTAGAACCACATCAGCATTACTCCAGTTCAGATGCATATGGCCCATTTACCATATAAAACAGAATAAAAAAGCAAACTATGCTCATCTTTTTAATCTTCAGGTCAACTTTAAGATTTTTTTCTAACCATTCTCTTTTCTTCCATATCCTTCCCCCTACACATAACCAAAGCAGAAAGAAGAAAAAGAAATAAATGTGAAGCTGATTCCACACTGAAATTTTAAACACCTTTATGAGCAATATTTTCAAATCAGAAGTAACTTTTCATTCTATCTTGAGTGAAATAGTGTGCCATGCCTCTAACAACTTCTCCAGGAACCTACTGCTCCCTCAAATTTACTTAGAACTCCCATCTTGGCAATTCTTCAGCTTCCCTGAAACTCAAGGCAGAAAAGCGACTAGGTGTCAGAGAGTTCAGTTTTGCTAGCACTTCCAGGAAAGGGAGTAATAGATTTTTTCCTTTTTACAATCCCAACTCTTTCTTATCGAACACACGCCTTCTGTTTTGAGCACGTAGATCATAATTTTTAAATGCTCATTGAATTAAACAAGCAAATCAACACAGTCACTGACGCCTTATCAGCTGTCTAAACTGCATTAGAAACAAAGAGAATAAAAGAGCATTACAGATAACAAAATATCAATCAAAAACTTAGTATTTTTAGTTGACTTTTTTTCAACACTGGTGAATGGTTTGGATATATTGGCTTATTACAAATGTTTTCTGCATTATAGTAATACATCTAGAAAACGTGTACCTCATTTCCCCATAGGAATGTAAAATTCTTTCTACTTTACCTAAAATGCTGCCTCTCTCAAATTTAAAGATGGCTTCATTGCGAATGTCTCTTTAAGGTAACCAAGTATTGTAGAGTCTACATCTTGTCTGGGTAGAGATTTTCCAGTTCTCCATGTGGTTCTAGAAACTATTAAATATCCTCCTGCAGTCCCCCACTCAAGGAGAATTGCTCTGATGTAGATTCACCAGCTATACTAACAAAAAAAGTGGGAGCTGCCAATGAAAAGACATAAAATGACTTCACTTTCAAGAGCTGCCTTAGAAATTCATTTTGGTTTTTGCCCTGCAGTGTCTATGGTGAAAGTAGACATCTATCTGCAAGCCTCGATTTGGGGACTGACTCTTACAGGCACGTGCAACATTCATGAGCATCTGACATAAGAAAGACGCTGTCGATTGGCACTAAGGTGCAAAAATAAATAAACTGTAGCCATCGCCTTGAGAGAGTGCACAGTGCAAGGAGAAGAGACGTGTTCAAAATGCTATGGTACCTCAGAAAAACAAGCAATGAATTTTGCCTGGAAGGTTCCTCGCAGGAGACATTACATTGAATCTGAGCCTTGGAAGAAATGTAAGAGCTGCCAAGTAGAAAGGAAATACGGGGGAGATGGGAAAAGGTTATTACAGGGAGGGGAAACAGTCTATATAAAAGGCTAGTGAATAAATGTATCATGAATGAGCATGACAGGTCCAGGAATAAGTGGTGCCCCACGGTTTGCAGATATGGCATAACGAGTCTCAAAACATGAGTCTGCATAGGAAGATGGGAGCAGGGATTTTAAAGGTTTTGATTTACCAGAGTTAATGTTTCTATTTTGATTGACAACAACTGCTCATAGTAATGTGAAGAAATATAGGGGAACTGAGCAGCCAGCTGCCTGTGTTGAGTATTTTCATATCATTTACCTCACTGGTGCCTCACAGCTATATCATGAGGTGGACTTTCTCATGCCCATTCTACAAATGAAACATGGGGTCCTAGGTTACTAAGTCTCTGCTTCAGCTCAACCCAGTCTGTGTTGCTTCAAAGTCTGTTCTCATTGCTCTGCGTTATGTATCTCCTCCCTTGATAAGTTTTAAAAAAGGGCACTGGGGGAGGAAGACAAAGAAAGAGACTTCAAATTTCTCAGTATATGAGTTCTAGGATCCTGTTTTGAATGTGGTGTTTTGTTTATAAGTAGGTATAAACATCCCCTTATCTACTTAATCTTAGCCACTCTTAAAAGCCCATTTTAAGCTCTGCCTTGAGGGGCAGAGAATCACTCTGGCTCATGAGTATCCCCTCACCAGGAATTAAGCATAGCCTTCATTACATTCATTTCTTGCCATACACTGTTGATCTTCTCTTTCTGAACCAATCTTAGCACCCTCTTAGTTGATAAGCTCCTTCAGATGCTTTACTCATGGCCTTTTGCCAACAGCCCCCACCTCAGTGCCTTACACACAACACACATTCCCTACATGCTGGTTCCCTGAGTGTAAATCAGGACTCTTTGGCCCGGTTCAGAGGAAAAAAATTGAAAGACTCTGTAGAATTTTCTCCAAGAAAATTGTGAAGCCAGATGGTTTCACAAACAATATTTTACCAAACATTTGAGGAAGAGGTAGTTTCTCTGCTATTTAAACTGCTTCGGAGCAAAGGAAAAGATGGAATGTATCCTAAATCATTTACAAAGCCAAAATGATACAATAATAAAACCTGACAAAGTTACTCCCAAAATAAAGATTAAATCCCATTAGGAGGCGAGATGGAGACAACATAGCTTTTCATTTGGTTTAGAGCACTTACTCAAGCTTTATCTTCTTGGTAGTATGATTTCATCTTTTCCTAACTATAGTTTTACTAATGATAAGATGAATAAGATAACAGTATAGTATGACAATATAGGGCTACTCCAGGTTCGATAAAAGTAATCATGAGGATGATGATGCTCACATTTATTATTTGTCTGGCACTGTTCTCAGACCTTTATATGCATGAATACCTAATCGTCCCAACAACCCTGAGGTAGGTATTACTCTAATCACCACTTTGCAAGTGAAGTACCTGAGACAGCATGAAGAGAAGTACCACAGTTACACAACTTATAAATGATAGTACTACAGTCTGAATGTCTGTGTCTCTCCAAAATCTGTATGTTGAAATTCCAATCCCCTATTTGATGAAATGAAGAGGTGGGACCTTTGGGAAGTAATTAGATTATCAGGGCAAAGCTCTCATGAATGGAATTAATGTCCTTATAAAAGAGGCACAAGGGAGCTCGTTTTCCCTTTCTGCTATGTGAGCATGCAGTGAGAAGATGTCGTCTGTGCCGAACCAGCCCTCACCAGATACTGAATATGCCAGCACCTTCTAGCCTCCAGAACTGTGAGAAGTAAATTTTTTTGCTTACCAACATCCTAGCTTATGGTATTTTGTGATAGCAGCCCAAATAAACTAAGTGAAGACAAGATTTGAACCTAGGTAGTCTTGCTCCAGGTCTCATACTCTTAGCAGCTCCTCTAGTCAATAATATTAGTGTCATATTAATGTGGCAAAGGAAAATACATGCCATATTTTATCAATGCAGAAAAGTAAAAGAACAAGAAAAAAAACAACAGCCTTTTATTGAAAAATAAATTTTAAGCAATTTGGGGTACATCTTTACTTTAAAAAGAATATTTGTATTGAACCAAAGATAAATACTGGACTTTTGAAATTCATTTAAAGTCACAAATTAGACCAATAAGGCAACAGAATAGGGAAGAATTTTTGCAAGCTACCCATCTGACAAAGGGCGAATATCCAGAATTTACAAAGAACTTAAACAAATTTACAAGAGAAAAACAACCCCATCAAAAACTGGGTGAACGATACAAACAGACAGTTTTAAAAGAAGACATTTACACAGCCAACAAACATGAAAAAATGCTAATCATCACCAATCATTAGAGAAATGCAAATCAAAACTTCATTGAGATACCATCTCATGCCAGTTAGAATGGTGATCATTAAAAAAATCTGCAGACAACAGATGCTGGAGAGGATGTAGAGAAATAGGAACACTTTTACACTGTTGGTGGGAGTGTAAATTAATTCAACCATTGTGGAATACAGTGTGGCGATTCCTCAAGGACCTAGAAACAGAAATATCATTTAACCCAAGAATCCCATTACTGGGTATATACCCAAAGGATTATAAATCGATCTATTATAAAGACACATGCACACATATGTTCATTGTGGCACTGTTTACAATAGCAAAGACCTGGCACCAACCCAAATGTCCACCATCGATAGTCTGGATAAAGAAAATGTGGCACATATACACCATGGAATACTATGCAGCCATAAAAAGGGATGAGTTCATGTCCTTTGCAGGGACATGGATGAATCTGGAAACCATCATTCTCAGCAAACTGACACAAGGACAGAAAACCAAACACTGCATGTTCTCACTCATAGGTGAGTGTTGAACAATAAGAACACATGGACTCAGGGAGGGGAACATCACATACTGGGGGTCTGTTGGGAGTGGAGGACTATGGGAGGGATAGCGGCGGGTGGGGAGATTGGGGAGGGATAACATTAGGAGAAATACCTAATGTAGGTGATGGGGGGATGGAGTCAGCTAACCACCATGGCAAGTGTATACCTATGTAACAATACTGCAAGATCTGCACATGTATCCCAGAACTTAGAGTATAAATATATATATAAAGACCAATAAGTTTGCAGCAATTTCTATTCATTTAAATTGTTCTTTGAATTTCTAATGATCATTATTTTGAGCATTGTGGCCAATATAATGAGGCGGGAAAATACACAAGAAGTCTGTCTTAGCCCTTTTGCACTACTATAAAGCAATACCTGAGGTTGGGCAATTTATAAAGAAACAAGGTTTATTTGGCGCACAGTTTCGCAGGCAGTACAAGCATGGCACCAGGAACCACTTCTGGTTAGGGTTTCAGGGAGCTTCTGTTCGTGGCAGAAGGCTAAGGAGAGCTTGTGTACAAGAAATAACATGGCAGAAAGTGAGACAGAGGGGAGGAGGTGCCATGCTTTTTAACAACCAGATCTCAAGGGAACTAAGAGTGAGAATTCACTCCGTTTTGTGAGAATGACTTCAAGCCATTTATGAGGGATCTGCCCCCATGACCTAAATCCCTTCCACCAGGACCCACCTTTAGCAATGGGGAGCAAATTTCAACATGAGATTTAGATGGGAAAAAATCCAAACTATAGCAAGGTCTAAGTATTACAAAGGAGATGGTTTGATCATGGATCTGAAAGAATCAAGAGAATCATCTTAAAACTTATTCACACTGATAAGAGTCCAAAAAAGGTAACTAGTTACAAAATAAAATTACTCAACAGTTCTATATGTTTGCAGAAAAACCAAAGCTATACAAAGTCTATTTTCAAAGAATTCTATTTTAAATAGCAGCACAATTATAAAACAATTAGAAATAAACTTAGCAAGATATGTGAAGGACCAGTTCATATGAACAGAAAAGAACTATAAAATCTAGGATGCATAAAAAAACAGATAAATGCAACATCCAGAAGTTACCTGTAATTCCAACAAGAGTTCCAAAGGTTTTATGAGAAAATTTTTCTATAAGTCTAAATTTTGTTCAAGAAAGTAAAAAGATGAAAAAAACCTCATGAATTTCTTTTCTTGGAGGGTAGAAGTGGAATGAATAAAAAGCCAGATATAATATTATCACAAATTATAAATGAAGGTTGTGTCGTACTGGTACATTCGGGACAGATACATGAATATAACAGAGGGAAAAGAAAAACAGAAATAAATGTATCTAACAATTTAGTAATTTATAAAGATGGCATTTCAAGTCAATATAGGATGAATTAATTTTTAAACAAATAATAAATTTAGTCTCATGGCAGAGGGGAAATTTTCTTTGAATAGAGGAAGTCTACCCTTCTTCTTCCCTCTATCTCCAACTCTGCTGTCTCCAAAGCAAATGTGATGGCGAGCTTTATTAGCCATTCTGTAGCCATTAATATGAGTGGAAGCTGAATGACAGACTAGTGAGTTTAAAGAAAGCTCAACACCTAAAGATGTCCTGAAGCCAACAATGGACTGGCAACTACTGAACTTATTTTATGTGAGAGAAAACTGGACTTCAATATTTTTAAAGACATTGTTATTTGGGAGTTTTCTGTCATATGCAATTGAGCTGAATTACACCTGATACAGATTCCCACCTAACAACTTAAACCCAAATAAATATTGGCTTTTTAAAGAATAAGTAGACATTTTAGAAATAAGCCAGATTATAGAGAAATATTTCTCAAATCTTAGGAAAGATAAGGCTTAAGTGTATATACAAAGGCAAAATATATAAAGAAATAGTGACAATGAAAGAATTAAACTTTTTTAAATGGAAAAAAATAGGAAAATGTACATCTTGGGAAACATTTATATAAAAGGTATTCAAAATTACTATCTTAATAAATAAAAAGTTCTGTTTACATCAACAAGAAAAAGCTCCCAAGTAACTGAATAAATAATACTATGAGGCAATTTCTAAAGAAGATTTATAATTGGCCTCTTAACATGTGAACTATGTAAAAATAATAGTATTCCAAAAAAATATAAATTAAACCAAGATACCATTTTGTCTACAAAACTGCCAAGTATTTTTTTCTTTTTTTAAATTAAGTTCCAGGGTATATGTGCAGGATACGCAGGTGTGTTACATAGGTAACTGTGTGCCATGGTGGTTTGCTGCACCTATCAACTCATCATCTAGGTGCTGAGCTCAGCATGCATTAGCTATTTTTCCTAATGCTCTCCTTCCTCCCATTCCACCCCATAACAGGCCCCAGTGTGTGTTGTTTCCCTCCCTGTATCCATGTATTCTCATTGTTAAGCTCTCACTTATAAGTGAGAACATGTAGTGTTTGGTTTTCTGTCCCTGTGTTAGTTTGCTGGGGATAATGGCTTCCAGCTCCATCCATGTCCCTGCAAAGGACATGATCTTGTTCCTTTTTATGGCTGCATAGTATACCATGGTGTATATGTACCACATTTTCTTTATCCAGTTTATCACCAATAGGCATTTGGATTGATTCTGTTTTTGCTATTGTGAATAGTGCTGAAATGAACATACATGTGCATGTATCTTTGTAATAGACTGATTTATATTCTTTTGAGTATTTATCCAGTTACGGGATTTCTGGGTCAAATGGTAGAGCTTTAAGGAATTACCACACAGTCTTCCACAGTGATTAAACTAATTTATATTCCCATGAACATTGCAAAAGCATTCATATTTCTCCACAACCTTGCCAGCATCTGTTGTTTCTTGACTTTTTAATAACCATCATTCTGACTGGCAGGACATGGTATCTCACTGTGGTTTTGATTTGCATTCCTCTAATGATCAATGATGCTGAGCTTTTTTTCAGGTCTGTTGGCCACATGAATGTTTTCTTTTGAGAATGTTTTCTTTTGAGAACGTTTTCTTTTGAGAAGTGTCTGTTCATGTACTTTGCCCATTTTTTATTAGGGATTTTTTTGTCTTCTTGTAAATTTCACTCTTTTAAACATGTTTAATATAGAGAATTAGTGGATATTCAAGGAAATTGGCACCTTCATACAATATTAGTGAGAGTATTATCATTATAACTTGATCTGTAGGGCAATTTGTTAATATCTGTCAAAAATCTTACATAATATTTACATTATTTGATTTCACAAATCTATAGGAATTTGTCCTAGGAAAATTATTATAGTAATGTGTCACAGTGTCTGATAAAACATTTTGCTGTAACAATGTATATAATGGTGCAAATGTGAAGCAAACTAAATTTTCAAATAGAAGACTAATTAAATGAAAGCTGTCCACACATGAAACAATATCATTCAACCATTAGAAATATTTAGTTTAAAAAATCATAAAGAGAAAATATTCAAAATATATTGTAATTAATATAAAAGAAAAAAATACAAAATATTTGCAGGATAATCTTTTTGTATTTTTTACAGCAGCATATACACAAAATATCAAAATAATTCTATCCATGTTGTGATGTTTTATTCATCCTTTTGGAGTTTTCCTGAACCTTTAAAATTTTATGTAGTTAACATATTAAATTTATAATTGAGTAAAATTTAACAGCAACAGAAAAAGAATGCTGATTGTCTAAATCAGATTAAAAATTTATAAATCTTAAAGTAGAGCCCCATATTTTTCACTAAAACTATTTTTTAAAGCATCAGACCCAGGTGGAACTTTTGTACTGAATGAGAGTGGATCATAGTTCTTGGCTTTATAAGTTATTTCCACTGACAATCAGAATAGTGTAAAAAATCCTCTTTAGACTTGAGATTCCAAATGTCCATCACCAGATGAATGGATGAATTCCCAAATATCCAATGACAGATGAATGGATAAAGAAAATGTGATATATACATACAATGGAATATTCTTCAGCCTTCAAAAAGAAGAACATTCTAGCATTTGCAACATCATCAGTGAACCTGGAGATCATTATGCTAAGTAAAATATGCCAGTCACAGAAGGACAAATACGGCATGACTCAACTTATATGAGGTATCTAAAATAGCCGAACTAACAGAAGCAGTAAATAGAGAACAGAATGGTGGTTACCAGGGAGTGAGGGGAGGCAGGAATGGTGAATTGTTGCTCAATGGGTATAAAGTTCCAGCTATGTAAGATGAACATGTCCTAGAGATCTGTTGTACAATAGAGTACCTACAGTTAAAAATAGGACATTGTGCTTTTAAAAATATGTTAGGAGGATAGATCTCATGTGAAGTGTTTACTCAAACAAAATGAAACACACACGAACATAAGGAAATGTTTGGAGACGATAGATATGTTTAGTATCTTGATTGTGGATCCACATTCTTATGTTTAAACTCATCAAAATGTATACATTAAATGGGTGCATTTTTTTTCATATATCAATTATACCTCAATAAAGCTTAAAATAATTGTGTTTCCATCTGTCCCTTAAAGCATTTCTTTGATATGATCTTATTGGGAAGGTTAGAATGTAGTGAAATAGCTAGAATTACAGATCAACAAATTATTCCAAAAGCAAGATATCTATTTGAACAATAAACTAAGTCACATGAAAAAGAAACTTCTTTTGGTGTGTAAGAATGGAGGCATTCACATGATACTCCTGAATCCATGACCCACATGCATCTCAGGAGAGAGAAAATTAAACTGATTGACATGTAAGTAAGTGATACAGTCCAGTTCACACTGATGAAAATTACTTGCCAGAGGAATCCTTTCAAGTCAGTTAAACCAAAAACTAATCACTTCACTTCAGTTTGCACAGAGTCAGATCCAAAGAGCACTCTCTATGCTCTCATTATGAATGGCAATAAAACCACACCCAGGGAGACAGAAAGAGGAGAAAGCAAATAAGCAGAATCTCAAATGTGAGCAATGCAGGAAATGCTTAATACAGCCAGGTCACCTGGTGCTAGACATGAAGTTGAATGCCATTGACTAATCAAGCCAAGGATCCACAAGGCTTTGGGCAGGGCCATTCCAGGCAGTAATGAGTGGAAGTTCAAAGATGGAGTGACAGCAAATCTAGCAATCACTTTACAGTACCCCACAGAGACAGCTATGGAAAGGACAGTGACCCACATGCTAGCTCAGGATCACTCCTGAACTCTCCTCACACCCTTCTCACCACACCCATGGCCCCAGCCCTGGTTCAGGCCCTCATTACTCCTCAGCTGCATGCTGAAGCATCCTCCCACCTTTCTTGTTTTTCCTTTCTTGAGTTTTCTGGTGCCCCATTCATCCTCAATATCATCCCCAGAGATAGTTAGTGGAGCAAATATTATGAGGGTTAGGGACAGAGCATCATAAGCTCTAATACTGGGCTTAAATCCATTGCTAACTAGCCATGTGGACTTGGTAAAAAATGCAACCACTCTGAGCCCCAGTTTTCCCAGAAGTAAAATAGAGCTGTTAAACCTTCATTGAGGCTGAGAGGATCATTTGAGGATGAAATGGAAGATACCAGCACAGTGGTTACTGGTAGGATAGCACTCAGTATGCTTCTATGGCACCTCTTTGCCTGCAGAAATGTAATCCATATTGAGTCTCTTAGAATAGCATTTCCACGTACTGTAGACTATCAAGGCTCTGAGAAGTCCTAAAACAGCCAATAACCCTATTTAACATTATCAAATCCAGAATTTTCAAATCCATTGCCAAGGAAAATAGTTTTCTTTCCTAGAAACACTAATTAACCACATGTATCTCCATAAGAGGCAGATATGCAATATTTAATAAAATTATTAGCCAAAAATCTATTAGAAAACATTCCTCAGGACTAAAATTATATAAAAACCTTTTGAAAATGTTAATCTATAAAAGGGAGTGCATGTTGATTCTCCATGGTCTGGCTGCAGCCTACCTTCTCAGACTGATTTCCCAACATCCAACTCACGTTTTAGCCCTATCCAACTATGTACCACCTCCAGAATAAACAAGCACTTACCACATCTGTATCCTGGCTTATGAGATTCCCTTTATCCCTCTTGCCCTCACTTCACTCATTCATCCTTCTGTATCTTCTGAAGCTCTATTTCAAGCTTGCATGCTATAGAGTTACCTTATTTCAAATCAGGACAAACTGCTTATACTCTCATTAAGGCAAATATTTAGATTAGTTTGAAATGCTAGATAGGTCTTTATAATTTGCCTTTTTGGCTATTCTGTCTTCATATGCCTCAGGCCCAACTATTGCACTTCACATTCAGTAAGGATTTGGTGAGCAAAAGGATGACAATAAATTCCTATTGTTAATCAATAATAATCCTTCCAACTTTGTCTTGATCGGTTCAGGCTGCTTTAACAAAGTAGCATACACTGGGTGGCTATAAACAACAGAAATTTATTTCTCAGAGTTCTGAAGGCTGGAAAGTTCAAGATCAAGATATTAGCAGACTCAGTGTTTGCTGAAGACCTGCCTCCTGGTTCTCAGACAGCTGTCATTCCACTGTGTCTTCACGTGGCAGAAGCAGGACAGAGCTCTCTGGATTCTTTTATAGGGCACTAATCTCATTCATGAGGGCTCCATCCTCATGACCTTATAACTTCACCTCCTCATACCATCACACTAGGTGTTAGGTTTCAAATATACGAATTTTAGGATACAAACATTTAGCCCATAGTGAACCTCTTCACTTTTTTTTTTTTTTAACTGCATTGCTCCTTAGGCATCCTTGCAATCATTTTCAATCCTTATTAAAAGGCAGCAGGAAATAAATTAATAACTACCAAAAAGCCAGTCATTCATGAAACACTTCCAACATTATGTACTGAGCTTCATGAGATGCAGATACTTTTCCTCAAAGCAGAGGAGCTGGTATTAGAAGCTGGCCATCTCATCTACCACAGACTGTGCTTGCTCTCTGTGCATGTCCTACCTCAGCTATATGCTAACAACTTCTCTGTCCATGGGATCTCCTCATTTTTAAAGCAATAGTTGCAGCCTACACTAAAGTTGAGTAGGTTCTAGAAGCTTAAAGAACCATTAAATAAAACAGATTTTTAAAAATTCTAAGGATATGATGGAAAAGGACTTTGAAATAATCACTGTGATATGCCTGTAGATAAGTTCAGTCCAAATGAGAAGCCACACTTAGAATTTCCCCGCCACCTAGTGTCCACCATAAAAATACTCTCTGCTATTTAGACACTTAAAATTTTATTATATAAGTAATAATGATAATAGTAACATCAGTCAGCAACAATAATATGTGATTGCAGTGTCAGCAGCAATAAAAGTCTTCATTGATGGGCTACCTAATATGTGCTGAGCACCTTACACATATTCTTTAATTAATTTTCATAATCACCCTTCAAGGCTGTTACTTTAGAGATGAGAAAACTGGAGCTAAAAGTGGTAAAGCAACTTGCCTAAGTTTACAACTGGAAAATTTTGGGATCTAATTCATCTCCGAATCTAGTGGACCCCAAATCTCAAGCTCCTTTTGTCTTGCAACACTTTCTCCCGTCTGTTTGAAATGTACAACAATATAATTCATAATAATTCATTGTACTTTGACTTTTATTAAACATCTACTATGAGGGTTGTGCTAGATAACGAGGATGTTAAGATGAATATGGCTTCGTCCTGGCCCTAAGGGATGCACAATTCAGTAAGTAAGACAAGGTCACTACCTATGATTGTGTATGCTGTTTTTCTGCAACTTCATTAATCACCATCCATACAAACTTCAGGAAAATAGTTCCACCTTGAGCTGGGCAACAAAGCAGCCCAGAGAAAAACAAACTCATATGCAACCAAGTTGTTCATTATTAAGTGACAAAGAGGTTTAGTTACTATGTCTTAACCAATTTCGCTAACCCAAAGAAGAGACTAACTAGAAATATGAGCAGTGAGGAAGAGTCCAGGGTGGAGATCTACTTCTGGGCAGAGTGCACAGCTTCACTCACTTCATGCCCTGAGCCAGCCCTACCTGGTGCTGGGTTCAGCAAAGACCTGCTGGCCATTACAGAAAGGACTTACCATGGGCTCCTTCAGTAAAACTATGTACATCTGAATGCACGCAAATAACCATCCCTTTGAAAAAAAGTGCTTGGAAAAGAAAACTGTCTAGCTAAAGTTGTTAGGGGCAGGAACAATTGAACCATTCATGAGAAATAGACACAGCAATATGGTATGCTTTATACCCTCACTTCTGGAAAACATTTTCAAAAGGGGAGGTAAAGCTACAAAGAAATCTTCCTTCTCCCTCAACACGAACACCCCTGCCCTCTTAGGAGATGTTTCTTTAAATACTGATTTCAAGCACAGCCTCTTAAAAAAATTTTCTTGTTTTATTTTTTTCATTTCAACAGCTTTTGGGGTACAGGTGGTTTTTGGTTACATGGATGAATTGTATAGTGGTAAACTTTGAGATTTTAGTGCATTCACCACCCAAGTAGCGCACATTGTACCCAGTATATAGTTTTTATCCCTAACCCCATGCACCCTCCCCCTTATGAGTCTCCAAGGTCCATAATATCTCTCTGTATCATGGCCTCTTTAAACAACAAAAAAAGAATGAGTAAGTCCAGGGAGAGGGGAAAAATTTGGCTGTTGTAGGGAAAGGGAAATTAGGCAATTTGCTAGTTATTCATTTATTCATTCGAGAGGATGAATATATAAATGCTCTACAAAATTCAAAAGGTAGAAAAGAAACATACAGTGAAAGTAAGTCTCCCTCATGCTTTTGACCCCAAGTCCTCAGTTCCTCTTCCCAAAGGTAATCACTGTTATCAGTTGAGTACCCAGCTAGACATACTTTATGCACATACCAATCCATGTTTGGCTACATCCACTTTAACATTCACTCTATCCTATGACTTGTTGTATATCATCTTAAAAAGTATATCATGAGTTCTGCACCTTAAATTTTTTAAAACAATATATCTTGGCAATTAGTCCATGTCAGTACATATAGAAATGTTTCAGCCTTTCTAGTGGCTGTATCATATTCTTTCATATGGCTATATCAGGTTTTTTTCATATCACTTGCTATTACAAAGAAAACTGCAATGAATACCATGTTACATATATTGCTGCACATTTGTAGGTACACATGCCTTTTCTCTCCTCTCTGGCTTATTTTACTTTCTTTTAATCTCTGGTTTCTGTGATTATGTTATATTATATCTTGGAGTTTATGTCTTTTTAATTTGTTTTACTTTGAATTCATTGGGCCTATTGAGTCAAAGATTCACCTTTCACAAGTTACTGAAAATTATTAGCTCTTTATCTCTTCACATATAGCCCTTGGCTCATTTTTTCTTCTTTTCTCCTTCTGGAACTCCAATTCATTACAGGTTGTAACTTCTCTAACTATCCTGCACGTCTCTTATCAACTCTTTTATGATGGTGCACGGGACTCTGGTCTGTGGTACAGTTCTCTAGGCTCAGGTAGAGGACTTGGATAAAGCCTAGCACCACTCTATCCCGTAAAAGAGTATGGAAACAGATTGGACAAAACTGAATTAATGAACTGAAAACACAATTTAAGCAATCTTCTTGAATGCATGAGAGAAAGACAGAGACAGAAACCATAAACGCAGTTAGAAGACTGATGCCAGAGCAAGAAGATCTAATACACATCTAATATTTAAGCTATATGAGGAGAGAATAGAGACAACAGGGGAAGAGTCATACTTGCAAATATAATGGATAAGAATTTTCCAAACCTAATGGAAAATATGAATCATTATATACTAGGAGCATGAGTTACGTCAGGACAGGGAAAATAAATTCTATATTTAGATACACTGTGGTGAAACTTCAGTATATCCAATCAAAGCCAAAATAATGAAAGCAGCCAGAGAATAAACAACAAATCCACTATAAAACAATGAAAATTATACTGGCATTGCCAAAAGAAAGGAAGCTGCTCCTAACTTTTTTTTTTTTTAGACAGAGTCTCACTCTGTCACCAGGCTGGAGTGCAGTGGTGCGATCTAGGCTCACTGCAACCTGTGCCTCCTGGGTTCAAGTAATTCTCCTGCCTCAGCCTCCCAAGTAGCTGGAACTACAGGTGTGAACCACCATACTCAGCTAATTGTTTGTACTTTTAGTAGAGACGGGGTTTCACCATGTTGGCCAGGATGGTCTCAGTATCTTGACCTGCTGTTCCCATTATAAACAATTTTCAGAATCAGAAATTTTTAAAGTAATTTGGCTTGAAAAGTGAACTACATGGTCACAAAATACGGAATCTATTAATTCCTCATGAAAACAAAAAGCTCAAGGCCAAAGTTTAATTTTTTTTTTTTTTTTTTGAGATGGAGTCTTGCTCTGTCGCCCAGGTTAGAATTCAGTGGCGCGATCTCAGCTCACTGTAACCTCTGCCTCCTGGGTTCAAGCGATTCTCCTACCCCAGCCTCCTGAGTAGCTGTGATTACAGATGCACACCACCACACCCAGCTAATTGGCATAATATTAAGTATAGATGAGATTTTGCCTTGTTGGCCAGGCTGATCTTGAACTCCTGACCTCAGGGTGATCTGTCTACCTCGGCCTTCCAAAGTGCTGGGATTACAGATGTGAGACACTGCACTCGGCCCAAAGTTAAAGTTTATGCTAACCTCTTTTCAAAAAATCATTGACTTTAAAGCTGTATAAGACAGCTAGAGGTGAGAACACCTGGACACAGGGACAGGAACATCACACACTGGGGTCTGTTGGGGGCTGGGGGGCTAGGAGAGGGATAACAGAGGGTGGGGATATTGGGGAGGGATAACATTAGGAGAAATACCTAATGGAGGTGACGAGGGGATGGAGGCAGCAAACCACCACAGCATGTGTGTACCTATGTAACAATCTTGCAAGATCTGCACATGTACCTCAGTACTTAAAGTATAATTTAAAAAAAAAGACACTAGAGGTCATCTCATTCAACTTTCTCATTTAAAATTTGGACTTGAAGCTCACGGAGTAAAGTGATTTGTCTAACTGTGTAGTTA
Organism: Plecturocebus donacophilus; assembly: GCA_004027715.1. NCBI lineage: Eukaryota > Metazoa > Chordata > Mammalia > Primates > Pitheciidae > Plecturocebus > Plecturocebus donacophilus. The sequence continues at coordinate 54,845 of PVKP010007006.1, forward strand.
GTTCACAGCAGATCTGGAGCTAGAACTTTAACATCTTCCACTCCTTGCAAATGGAAATCTGCAAAGTTAAAAGTTTCTTTACTTGGTTACATTTGTCTTAAAACACTTATTCAAAAAAAACCTAAAATTATCCTCCAATTTATGTACACACAGATTTCCCTCACAAATCCTTTTTCACACCGATAATGATTATCATGGATTAGAGAACAGATGAAAGCTTGGTCAGGCCTTTTGAAATTCTTGGCCAACCAGAAGCAGCTCATGTGTAGTTTACACAGGTTACTGCAGAGATACTCCACAGTGACTGGCATTTTCTACGCATCTAAGATACTGCACATGTTGTTCTTCTAGGTGCCATCATTTCATTTTCATTGCTCTGCACTAGCAAGGTTCTGTTGGCTATGTGGTAGTTTTACCATTTCTGCCTGGAGAAATCCGAGAACACACAATTACCTTCCTTATTACTTTCAGGTGGTAAGTAATTTGTTTGAGGGTCAAGATTCTAGATGTTAGCATGGATGATTAAAACAGGAATATATTTGGAAAAATTAGGCCCTAAGTATCTTTTACCAAGTAAATGAAGAATCTCTTATTGTTCATTAAATCTAGAATCATAGAGCTGAAAAGAACTCAAATTCCTTGTTCAAATTCCTTTACTTTTTTTCCAAGTGTTCTCCATGACCATTAGTGTGCATTACTTGGAAGCTTGCTAGAAAGGTAGACTCTCAGGCCCACCCCAGATACTGAGTCAGAATATGTATATCAAGATCCTAGGGTTATGTGTATGATAAGAAAGTTTGAAAAAAAAAATACTGTTCTAACCATCCAAAAGTGAGGTTCAGCTATCCTATTTTTTACACCATATCACATATATTCTTTTCTTTTTCTTTTATGTTAATTCATTCCTTCATAGCACACATGTCTATATTCTCATCTCCTTTGCTTTTTGAAAAAATAAAATCCCTAAGAAGTGAATACAGACTTCAAAATACCATTAAAGCTATTAGAAATTTGACTAAATCTCTGTCCCATTCAAAAGTAATTCCTAACACCAATCAGTCAGGCTTAATTCAATGACTGAATTCAATTGCCTTGAAAAATAGATAATTTAATGTTTTTGTTTCTTTGTGTGCATAAAGGCAAAACAAGAAACAATCTAATCAGTTATTAAGTTCAGCTCTGTTCCACTAGCTATCATAATAATCAATGACTTTGGAGGCATTTTCAGGTTTCCTTAAAGCACTGTTTTTTTTAAGATGTGCAAAAGCAGCTAATATTTCATTTTTCAAAGTGGTTACTAAATAGATAAGACATTTAGAATTTTTAAATGTAGAACATTTTCAATGTTCTTTCACTATTAGGGAGTAACCAGGCAATGTTTTTCTAGTGCTCTTCCAATGCAGAAAATCTTTACTGCAAGTTTTTAAGAATTTCTAATTTTAAAAAAGAGTGACTTCCTTCAGGAGCTCTTGCTTCCTTCAGGAGCTCTTGTAAAAGGAACAATGAGTACCAGCCACTGCAAAAACATACCAAATGGTTAATACCATTGACACAATGAAGAAACTGCATCAACTAACAGACAAAACAACCAGCTAGTATCAAAACGGCAGGAACAAATTCACACATAATATTATTAACCTTAAATGTAAATGGGCTAAATTGTCCAATCAAAAGACACAGACTGGCAAATTGGATAAAAAGTCAAGCACCAATAGTGTGCTATATCCAGGAGACCCATCTCACATGCAAAGACACTCATGGAGTCAAAATTAAGGGATGGAGGAAGATTTACCAAACAAACGGAGAGCAAAAAAAACCAGGGGTTGCAATCCTAGTCTCTGATAAAATGGACTTTAAACCAACAAAGATCAAAAGAGACAAAGAAGGGCATGGTAAAACGATCAAAGAGACAAGAAGAGCTAACTATCCTAAATATATATGCACCCAATACAGGAACACCCAGACACATAAAGCAAGTTCTTAACAGTCTACAGACTTAGACTCCCACACAAAAATAGTGGGAGACTTTAAAACTCCACTGTCAATATTAGAGAGATCAACAAGACAGAAGATTAATAAGAATATCCAGGACTTCAATGCAGATCTGGACCAAGTGACCCTAACAGACATCTACAGAACTCTCCATCCCAAATCCACAGGATATACATTCCTCTTAGCACCATATCACACTTACTCTAAAATTGACCACATAATTGGAAGTAAATCCTCTGCAGCAAATGCAAAAGAACAAAAATCATAACAAACAGTCTCTCAGACCACAGTGCAATCAAATTAGAACTCAGGATTAAGAAACTCACTAAAAACCGCACAACTACACGGAAACTAAACAACCTACTCCTGAATGACTACTGGAAAAATAATGAAGGCGGAAATAAAAGTGCTCTTTGAAACCAGTGAGATGAAGACACAATGTACCAGAATCTCTGGGACACATTTAAAGCAGTGTCTAGAGGGAAATTCATAGCACTAAATGCCCACATGAGAAGTGAGGAAACATCTAAAATCAACACCCTATCATCAAAATTAAAAGAGCTAGAGGAGCAAGATCAAACAAATTCAAAAGCTAGCAGAAGACAAGAAATAACTAAGATCAGAGCAGAACTGAAGGAGAGAGACACACAAAAAAATCTTCAAAAAATCAATAAATCCAGGAGTTAGTTTTTTGAAAAGATCAACAAAATAGATAGACCACTAGGTAAACTAACAAAAAAGAAAAGAGAGAATAATCAAATAGATGCAATAAAAAAAACATGATAAAGGATATATCACCACCTATTCCACAAAAATATGAACTACTATCAGAGATTACTATAAAAAACTCAATGCACATAAACCAGTAAATCTAGAAGAAATGGATAAATTTCTGGACATTTACACCCTCCCAAGACTAAACCAGAAAGAAGTCGAATCCCTGAATAGACCCATTAACAAGGTCTGAAGTAGAGGCAGCAATTAATAGCCTACCAAACAAAAAGTCCAGGTCCAGACAGGTTCACAGCCAAATTCTACCAGATGTACAAAGAGGAACTGGTACCATTCCTTCTGAAATTATTCCAAGCAATACAAAAAGAGGGAATCCTCCTTAACTAATTTTTGAGACCCTCATTCTGACACCAAAACTTGGCAGAGATACAACTACAAAAGAAAATTTCAGGCCAATATCCATGATGAACATTGATGTGAAAATCTTCAATAAAATAATGGCAAACCAAATGCAACAGCACATCAAAGAGCTTATTCATCATGATCAAGTAGGCTTCATCCTGGGGATATAAGGCTGGTTCAATATACACAAATCAATAAACGTAATCCATCACATAAATAGAACCAAAGACAAAAACAACATGATGATCTCAATAGATGCAGAGAAGGCCTCTGACAAAATTCATAGCCTTTTATGCTAAAAATTCTTAATAAACTAGGTATTTATGGAAGGTATCTCAAAATAATAAAAGCTATTTATGACAAACTCACAGCCAAAATCATACTGAATGGGCAAAACTGGAAGCATTCCCTTTGAAAATTGGCAATAGACAAGGGTGCCCTCTCTTACCTTTTCTATTCAACATGGTATTAAAAGTTCTGACCAGAGGAATCAGGCAAGAAAAAGAAATAAAGGGTATTCAATTAGGAAAAGAGGAGGTCAAATTGTCTCTATTTGCAGATGACATGATTGCATATTTGGAAGACCTCATCAACTCAGCACAAAATCTCCTTATGATGATAAACAACTTCAGCAAAGTCTCAGGATACAAAATCAATACACAAATATCACAAGCATTCCTATACACCAATAACAGACAAAGAGAGAACCAATTCATGAGCAAACTCCCATTCACAATTACAACAAAGAGAATAAAATACCTAGGAATACAACTAACAAAGGATGTAAAAGACCTCTTCAGGGAGAACTACAAACCACTGCTCAAGGAAATAGGACAGGACACAAACAGATAGAAAAACATTCCATGCTCATGGTTAGGAAGAATCAATATCATGAAAATGGCCATACTGCCCAAAGTAATTTACAGATTCAATGCTATCCCTATCAAACTACCACTGACCTTCTTTATGTAACTGGAAGAAAACACCTTAAAGTTCATATGGAACCAAAAGAGAGCCTGCATAGCCAAAATAATCCTCAGCAAAATAATCCTCTGGCATGAACAAAGCCATAGGCATCATGCTACCTGACTTCACAATATACTACAAGGCTACAGTAATCAAAACAGCATGGTACTGGTACCAAAACAAAGATATAGACCAATGGAACAGAACAGAGGCCTCAGAAGTAATGCCACATATCTACAACCATCTGATCTTTGACAAACCTGACAAAAACAAGCAATGGGGAAAGGATTCCCTGTTTAATAAATGGCATTGGGAAAACGGCTAGCCATATGCCCAAAGCAGAAACTGGACCCCTTCCTTACACCTTATACAAAAATTAACTCCAGATGGATTAAAGATGTAAACATAAGACCTAACACCATAAAAACCCTAGAGGAAAACATAGGCAAAACCATTCAGGACATAGGCATAGGCAAGGACTTCATGACTAAAACACCAAAAGTATTGACAACAAAAGCCAAAATAGACAAATGGGATCTAATTAAACTCCAGAGCTTCTGCACAACAAAAGAAACAATCATTAGAGTGAACTAGTCACCAACAGAATGGGAAACAATTTTTGCAATCTACCCATCTGAAAAAGGGCGAATATCCAGAATCTACAAAGAACTAAAACAAATATACAAGAAAAAAACAACTCCATCAAAAAGTGGGCAAGAGATATGAACAGACACTTTTCAAAAGAAGACATTTATGTGGCCAACAAACATTTGAAAAAATGCTCATCATCACTAGTCATGGAGAAATGCAAATCAAAATCACATTGAGATACCATCTCACGCCAGTTAGAATGGTGATCATTAAAAAATCTGAAGACAACAGATGCTGGAGAGGATGTGGAGAAATAGGAACACTTTTACACTGTTGATGGGAGTGTAAATTAGTTCAACCATTATGGAAGACATTGTGGCAATTCCTCAAGGATCTAGAAATAGAAATTCCATTTGATCCAGCAATCCCATTACTGGGTATATATCCAAAGGATTATAAATCGATCCATTATAAAGACACATGCACATGTATGTTCACTGTGGCACTGTTTACAATAGCAAAGACTTAGAATCAACCCAAATGCCCATCAGTGATAGACTGGATAAAGAAAATGTGGCATATATACACCATGGAATACTATGCAGCCATAAAAAACGATGAGTTTATGTCCTTTGCATGGAAGGAACATGGATGAATCTAGATACCATCATTTTCAGCAAACTGACACAAAAACAGAAAACCAAACACCGCGTGTTCTCACTCATAAGTGCGTGTTGAACAATGTGAACACATGGACACAGGGAGGGGAACATCACACACTGGGGTCTCTAGGGGCATGGGGGGCTAGAGGAGGGATAGGAGGGGATAGGGAGATTGGGGAGGGATAACATTAGGAGAGATACCTAATGGAGGGACGGGTGGATGGAGGCCCCAAACCACCATGTCATGTGTATACCTATGTAACAATCCTGTAAGATCTGCACATGTACCCCAGAACTTAAAGTAAAATTAAAAAAAAAAAAAAGAAAGAGTGACAAGATGACTATCTCAGAGGGTCTCCACTGTCAGTCAAATGATAATTTAGCTCCACCTTGTCACTTTAGAAAGGAATCTGAAGTCCCTTTATAAAAGGCATTAAGGGACTTGATCTGATATAGCACTTGCATTTTTACTGCAGTCACAAAAATATGCTTAAATATTTAGATCAGCATGTTTTTGTAAAACACAATGAACATTTTCAAATCATTTGAAGAAATTTTCAACTTTAGAAAGCAGTGGGGATGTTATTATTTGTTCAATTATTGTATTGAGACAATTGAATAAACATTTGAGAAATAAAAATAATTACATATTTACCTGTTACTTCTTCCTCAAAATAAGAATCAGTAGATTAAAGATTTATTTGAAGCAAAAATGAAACCATAAAAACATAACAACACAGGAAAACGGCTATACCGACTTGGGCTGTATAATAGCTACATATTTTCCAGGCATGATACACATAGTATCTGTGAAAAACGGACCAAATACATTTGGCAACATATTCTTAAAAATCACATAACCTTAAGACAAAATGCAAACTGGAAAATAGGTTGTAACACATGACAAGAGGATATCTTTGAAGAGCCACGAAGAGTTACATAACAATTTTTGTCTACCAAATTTGTAAAGATATTTTTTCAGTATTTTAGTGAGAGTAGATTAAGATGCAGAGAAATAGCATTCTCATACACTAAGAGTGTAAATGCTATTTTGTAAAGGGAATTTGGTAATATATATAGAAAGTTTTTTAAGTGACCATGCCCTTTGATGTAGTAATTTCAGTTTGGTGAGTTTATCCTCAGAATATAATATAGTTTGCAAGAAAAGATTTAATTGCAATCTTATTCATCACAGTGCTGCTTGCACTTTTGAAAATTGGAAAATTTTAAATGTCAAGCAATAGGGGATTAATTAAATAGATTTTAGTTCTTCTACACAAAGGAACACCATGAAATTGCCAAAAATGTTAACACAGATAGTTGTTCCTCATGTATTTCAAAAGAACAAAATGTTTTGCTCAACTTTATAAGGAAAAAATATACACACTTAGAAAAGTGTCCGGAAGCATGGGCAATAAAGCTTTAGAAGTGTTTTTTTCTTGGTAGGTAAAATTATGGTTTATCGTCTTGCTTGTCTCCATATAAACATTTTTCTAGCAATTAATATGCATTGCTTTTTAGTAAGAAAAGACAAAAAAGTTATTTCTACAAAAAAGAAAGAAAGAGAAATAGAGCGTATATCTCATATACCTTGAAGTGGTAATAATAATTTAGTACTATTTCAAATTCAAAGCCACAGAAAGTGAATGTCATGTATGCATAAGGCCTTATGATTCTGCACTCTAGGGAATTATTAGAAAGCATTTGACACTGAATTTGGTAAGTGCATCATCAAGAATGATTAAATCAAGTCTGAGTGTCCTTGACTTCCCACATTCCCCTAAAAATTCACATAGATTCCCCCCAAAATGAGTGTAAGTTCATAAATAGTATAGTATATATGCATATCTTCTAAACTCACTTTTATTTAAAACTGCCATGCTGTATTTTGAGTTGTGAGCTTTCCTGACCTGACCACCTGCTTTTTTCTTCTTTTTACTTTTCTTATTTTTTTGTGGAGAGGATAACTGATGATGAATTTATCACATCACTGAAATTCATATCTTACTCTTTATAGGAAAACCACCCTTAGTACATATTTTACATTCATTGACCTTAGTGGCACATTAGATTTACTGGGTCTGATGGCCTCCTTAACCATTAATATCTTTCTTTTTTTAATTGACAAGTAAAATTGTCTATATTTTTGGTGTACAACATAATTATATGTATACATTGTGGAATGGCTAAATCACACTATTTTACATATGCATTACCTTACATACTTATTTCTCTGTGTGTGTGTGCGTGTGTGTGTGTGTGTGTGTGTGTGTGTGTGTGTGGTGAGAACACAGAAAATCTACTCTCTTAGTAATTTGCAAGTATATAATACATTAACTATGGTCACTATGATGTACAATAGATCTCTTGAACTTCCTCCTAACAAATTTTGTGTCCTTTGACCAACATCTCCCAATTCTCCCAGCCCCCATCCTCACAAAGCTGCCATTTTACCCTGTTTCTATGAGGTTTTTTTTCTTAACTGTCTTCATCTGTTAAATTTTTCCAATAAATTCAGAACTTGAGACTTGTGCACAGGTGAGAGACCCTGAGTGTCCAGCCAGCTACATACTAAAGTTACTCTCTGAAATCAGAGTCCAAAATTTTCTCTGCCCTATTTTCTCTTCTCTGCCATATTTTCAACCTAGTTTCTATCACTGTGACATCTTGTGAGCTTTTCAGACTGTAGATCCTCAACTTTTGAAATACTCTGCCCTAAAATACATGTATGTATACATACACAATTAGAGTCATAAAAATATGCCTCATATACATAATATAGGTTTAAAGTAGTATTTGACAATAAACAGAAAATAATAGTAACTTTGGATGTGTTTATCAACTAATTATCAAATCATACAAAATTTTTAAACTTAGATCCCCTTCATTTATTAGACACTATTCTTTGTATAAGTAGATTAAAATATGCCCTAATTTTACCATATGTGCAGTTTTGTGGAAAGTATTTCTCATTGTTACAAGCCCTTAAGTTACCCTGAAGGGGTAACTTAAATTAAGAAATACTCTCTATAATGGATCTATTAACAGAGCCTCAACTTATTAGCTTTTCTCTAAGGTACATTGTGGTATTTTATTTACATTCTCAAGCTGATCTTTAGTCTTTATATAATGTTACACAAATATTAGTAGGAATGAATGCTTATAGGCATTGGTTCAATTCTGCAAGCATCGATGGGGCCCTGTAATGTGCCATTCTCTGCTAACTGAGAGGCCAATACAGAGCAGGAAGAAGTTGTGCCTCAAGGTGTTCATAACCTCAACTTTCAAGTCGAGCGTTGAGACAGGAGTAGCGTTACGGTGATGGTATACACATAAGAAGAGCCCCTGCCCAGATCTGGAGAAGAGGGCAGGGGTTCCCAGAGACTCATAGGAAAGAACTCTAAATTAAGGCTTAAAAAATTACTCCACAACTAGGGGAGGGACAGCGGGGGGTGGGGAGTTGGGGAGGGATAACGTGGGGAGAAATGCCAGATACAGGTGATGGGGAGGAAGGCAGCAAACTACATTGCCATGTATGCACCTATGCAGCAATCCTGCATGTTCTTCACATGTACCCTAAAACCTAAAATGCAATAAAATATATGTATTTTAAAGATTACTACACAAAGAAGTGAGAATAACCTGATCCAGTTAGAGTCACAGCAGGTACAAAAGCACAGAGTCATGAAAAAGAGGGGTATGTGTGGAAAGTGATACCGGTTTGATACGGTTGGAACACAAAGTCTAGGACCAGAAAGGACAGGAGGAGAAAGCTAGCAGGAGCCTCAGAGAACGTGTTCATCCATTAGGCTTTAGTTGAAGGAGCAAAAACTATTCTAGCTAGATTAAAAAGAAACTTAATATACAGAAACAGGGGCTTAGAAAATCATCAGAAGAACTATGCAAGCAGTTCCAAGGCTGTTCTTTGAGGAGTGATTCCTACAACTGTCATCACAAACAGTTGTAGGAATTGGAAGCTGGACTTCCAATGGGGTCACCATCTTGCCTTGATCAAAAACTGGGGAACCTGACAGGTATTGCTACCTCTGCTGGCTCCAGAACAGCACACCTTCAGCTACAATTGCTGCCAGCAAAATGGGTGTGCCAGGCCTAGCTCTTAACACCCATAAAACTAAAACTCAGACTCTGGGAACTCTGCTGTCTCTGTCTCTAAAAAACATACTAAATTTAAAAATCCACTCTTTTGAGGTAGATTAGAAGTGATGCATGCTTCTGTAGTGTTTGTGGCTTTAAAACACTCTCATGAGTCTCCCTGCTGGGCAGAAACTCTTCTGCCTCTAGCGTGCATTAAGACTTGCTTCCAGAGAGTTGAAATGGATTTGCGTCACCAAGGTATGATATTGACCACCCTATAATAATCAGCCTGGATTTTTAAAAAAGTGTGAGATATAATTCACACACCATAAAACTCATCATTTCAAAGTGTACAATTTGGTCAGGCGCAGTGGCTCATGCTTATAATCCCAGCACTTTGCGAGGCCAATGTGAGTGGATCACCTGAGGTCAGGAGTTTGAGACTAGCCTGCCCAACATGGTGAAACTCCATCTCTACCAAAAACATAAAAATTACCTGGGCCTGGTGGCGCATGCCTGTAATCCCAGCTACTTGAGAGGCTATTTATACAGATGGACCCTCTTCACAGATGGGAGCTCTTTTGTAGAGCAAGGAATTCATAAGGCAGAATACGCAGTAGCCACTCTAAATGATGTCATTGAAAGTATATATATCTCTCTCTCTCCAGGCACAAGCACTCAATTAGCTGAACTGATAGCTCTTCCAAGAGCGCTTGAATTAAGCAAAGGAAAGGTAGCTAACATTTACACTGACTCTAAGTATGCTTTCTCAGTTCTCCACGCTCATGCTGCCATTCAGAAGGAAGGATGCTTTCCTACTGCCAATGGGTCTCCTATAAAATACCATCAGAAATTAACAGGTTATTATCCTCAGTTTTCCTTCCACAAGAGGTAGCAGTGATGCATTGTAAGGGACATCAGAAGGGAACACATGAAATAGCTGAAGGAAACAAGTTAGCTGATCTGGCACCCAAGACAGCAGGAAGGAAGCCTCAGGGCATCAACACACTTGAAGCCTCTCTAATCTGGGAAGGCGCCATAAGAAAAATTAAGCCTCAGTACTCCCCTGCAGGATGGAATGGACCATTTCTCAAGGGTAACTTTTCAGCCCTCAGATGGCTACAGTCAGAGGATGGCAAACTCCACTTGCCAGCCTCCAGCCAATGGAAAGTCCTTAAAATCCATCCGCAAGCTTTTCACTTGGGAAAGGATAAAATGTGTTGGTGTGCCCAGAGATTGTTTTCAGAAGTTAAAAACAGTCAAACAGGTCGCTAATGCTTGAAAAGTCTGCCTTAAAAATAAACCCCTGAACAGGCAGCTCCTTCCTCCTGAAACCCAAACAATGGGAAGCTACCTTGGGGAGGACTGGCAGAGAGACTTCACCCACATGCCAAAGACAAAGGGTATCCAATAGCTCCTGGTATGTCTGGATACTTTATTAACTGGGTAGAAGCATTTCCATGCCATACAGAAAAGGCCTCTGAGGTAATAAAAGCATTAATTAATGAAATTACTCCCTCTTTTTATCTACCTAAGTACTTCCAAAGTGACAATGGCCCCTCATTTAAAGCAGCCATCACACAGAGGGTCTCAAAGGCACTAGGCATATAGTATCAACTCCACTGTGCTTGGAGACCTCAGTCCTCAGGAAAGGTAGAGAAGACAAATAATATTTTCAAAAAACATCTTGGAAAACTGTCCCAAGAAACTCACCTTCCTGGGTCACTCTTCTTCCTATGGCTTTACTGTGGGTAAGAAATACCCCTTCAAAGTCAGGTTTAAGCCCTTTTGAAATGCTGTATGGACGGCCTTTCCTTACCAGTGATTTCTTATGAGACCAGGAGATTTCTGACTTGGTTAAGCATGTAACCTCCTGGCTCACCTTCAACAGGAATTAACTAGCAGAAGCCCAATTCCAAGAAATAGGACCGCCTTTATTGAACCCAGGAGAATTGGTACTGGTGAAAGCTCTCTCTTCTCTCTCTCTCCTTCTCTAAGCCCAAGCTGGAAAGGGCCTTACACCATTCTCCTCCTTTCAACTCCCTCAGTGGTAAAAGTTTCAGGAATTGACTCTTGGATACATTACACTCGAGTCAAAGCCTGGGAAGCTGAGAGAGCAACCCTTGACATCCCTGAGGAACACCCTGAATATCAATGCAAGGAAATAAGAGATCTTATGCTGAAAATCATAAAAGATAAATAAATGAGTAAGGGCTACTCATCCTACTAAGTCCACCTGTACTTTACTAGATACTTTCATTCATTTCTGCTTTTCCTCTTGAGATTCACCATCAAATACTGGAGTTTCTTTCTGAGATATATTTGCAGGGAGACTATCCATGGGATCACATTTGTAACTTCATAGACCCCCAAAGGGAAATTCTATATCTTGGATTTTGCTTAATTATTATTCTTATAGCAGGGAGAATAGTTACTGACAAGAAGTGAACATGAAGGTTTTATTATCATTGAGTCTGCTAGGATTTTTAATTGTATTTAGTGATATGTCACACCCTTTTGCTCCTATGATATCAGCCATGGCCCTTTTGTAAAACAAGACTAATTGCTGGATCTGTCCTGAGCAGTTTGCTCAGTTCAATAACAATAAGGAACCTCTCCATGACCCAGAACTTACTGTCCTAGGATTCCCTTTTTTAGCTTTACCTTTAACCCTTAAAGATTTATCAGGCATAAATGGGACATGGTATGGGAGCTCCTTCAACTGGCTAACTAACTCCTCTCAGGAAAACACTCCCCCCAAGCCCCTGGGCCAGGAAACACTCTCCCCAGAGATAAGCTTCATACCCTCAGGCTGGGAAAAGTTGACTGAATCATAGCAAATGCCTCCCTCTGCTTTAAAAGCAGTGGGGAAGGACCACACCTGGGAGATCTCCAATATTGTAACGTTACACTTGAAATTGCTGATAACTCAGTGATCAGGGGAGGAAAATTCAACAGGGGTGATCTAAAAGGACTGGAAGGCTTATGGCGTGTGGGGCCTTTCAGAATCTAGCATCTCCTCCTGGTTGGAAGTCCTGATGGGAATGTCATGTTCTAAGTAGCCACCTTGACACATGGTACTATAATGTAAAGAATAACACATGAGCCTTTCCAAACACGCCCCCTTATGAAATTCCCAGACCTCTGTATGATGTTTGCTAATAGTAGTGGCCTACTAATCTGTGGGTGAACAGGAGATCTGTAGACCAACAGGTCTTGTTGCAAGGATTATCTGAGATATGGCCAGGGCATATTATGTTCCCAAGTTTTCAAAACTCCATTTGTTAAGTGTACCCTTCTCATTAAGCATGTAAAGTTCCAAGCAGCATCGCTAATGACTATCCTGAGTATGAATGTCCCTATCCCAAAGATGTTCCTATATCTGTAAGGGAGGGGGGAGCTTCTAAGATATCAAGATCTGCCTATGTCCCTCACAAGCCAAAACTTAGAACCATCCCTTCAAGGGACAGGGCTGTATTTCCTTTGTGACTCCTGGCTACACTTAATCCTCCCTAGGTGCTAGAAGGGAACCTGCACTATAGTAGCATTGGTCCTCAACCTATTATTTTTAAATTCCACTGACATGGCAGCATCATCTGGGGACATCCCTAACCTAGGCTCTTTTATAGAGTACACCATCTCAGATACACTGAACAAAGAGATCTAACATTTCCATGCCCTTATGTGGAGATGTAACTGAAAGAGAAGACTGGGGTGGGAGCATGCACGTAACAATCCCATCTTAGAAAAACCACAGATGAGAAAGTTTATAGCCAGAGACCTATTCTGGTTTGCTGGTATTCCTCTCCTTGAAAGATCAGTGCTTAATATTTCCATTATGATGCAATGAGGATGGAAGGTAAAAGTAGGGCCACAGAAGCACAACAATCCACAGACCCTTTAGTCTCAGTAGTAGTACAAAATAGACGGGCCTTAGAGATGTCCTTATGGCTGAGGTGGGGGTTACCTGTGGAATCTTAAATGAAACATGCTGTTTCTGGATCAACACCTCTAAGGTGAAGAGAAACTACAAGTGCTTAAAAATCGTATTACAATAATTGACAGGTTAAGAGAAAAATGCTGGCTCCAGCCCAGGTGGCTACAATCTCTCTTTAATGAATTCCAGTCTTCCTTAGTGAATTGGTTATCTACTTTATTAAGCCCCCTCTTGCACATATGTCTTATATTAATATTTGGACCTTGTATACTCAATATACTCAATACTATAACTCCAATTGTTTCCTCTCGCCTAGAAGAAATCAAACTTCAAATGGTGCTGCAGACAGAACCACACATGGACACACCTTTCTTTCAAGGACCCTTAGATCAACCTCAGGAAGAGCCCCAGCAACTGTTTCCCACACAAAGCCTCTTTTTAGCAGGAAGTAGCCAGAAAGAGTCGTTATCCAACACTCACTAACAGCAGCTAGGGTTACCACTCCTGAGAGAGGAAATAATACAGGAGCTAAAAATAAATTATTTAGGCACTTAGTGAGGGTAAAGGAATTCTCAGCAAGGCTTCCCTTTTAATAAAAAGCTGCCCCCAAATCATTTCTTTTCTAATGAAGAGCAGCCTGTAAAATCGAGCTGCAGACACAGAGAAGCAAGCTGGAAGCTCGCACAGGTAAATGCCGCCAGCTGTGCCAATAGGAAAAGGCTACCTTGGGGCGAGGCATGTTCAACATGGAGCCTCCTTCTTCCCTTTTCCTCGTCAACCACGTGTACAGTAAAGGAACAGGCATCATGGTGCCAGCCTGGTAGAGAACCTATCTGCATAATAAAAGACTAGGGTAGGGTGGCCAGTTTCTTCACACATTATGCAAATGGCACACTTAGTCTGACCACTCTCTCATGTCCTAAGTAAATCAGACACTGCCTCCTCAAGCTCATCTCTATAAAAACTCCTGCATCGCCATGGGCTGGAAGACCCACTTGGAATCCCCTGTCCCTCTCTGCAGGAGAGAGAGCTTTCTCTTTTCTCTTTCCTTTCACCTATGAAACCCCTGCTCTTAAACTCACTTCTTGTGTGTCCCATCCTTGATTTCCTTGGCATGAGATGATGAACCTTGGGTATTTACTTCAGGCAGTGACGCCACTTCACTGCTATAGACATTCTTGTATAAGTTTTTGCTTGAACATATGCTTTCAATTCTCTTGAATATACCTAGGAGTAGAATTGCTAAGTCATATGATATTTCTCTGCTAAATTTTTTGAGGAACTGCCAAACTATTTTCTACTGGGGCCACACCATTGTACATTACCCCCAGCAATGTATGAGGCTTTCAATTTTTCCACATCCTCTCCAATACTAGTTATTGTTCATTTGCATTTATTATTATTATTGCTATCCTAGTGGGAGGAAAGTGGTATCTTATTCTGGTTCTGACTTGCATTTCTCGAATGATTAACAGTGGTGAGCATCTTTTCATGTGCTTAATGCTCATGTTTTATTTTCTTTGGAGAAATGACCATTCAGAGCAAATGTTTCTAATTTCAGCAAGACCAGTTTATCTGTTTTTCCTTTAGTGGCTTTTGATTTAGGTATTATATCTAAGAAACTACCGTGAAATCAAAAGTCACAAAGATTTAGTCCTATGAAAATGAAACATGCTTCTGGATCAACACCTCTAGTCAAGTAGAAGAGAACCTATTTGTTTTCTTTCCAAAGTTTTATAGTTTTAACTCTTACACTTAGGCCTTTGATCTACTTTTAGTTAATTGTTTGCTATAATAAACAGATTCAAGTTAATTTTTTTGGATATCTAGTTGTCTCAGAACTGTTTGCTGAAAAGTCTTCCTTTTCCCCTGTTAAACTGACTTACACCTTTCCCAAAAATCAATAGAAGCATTAGCTTATTTTTGGACTTCCAATACCAGTCTATTGTCTATCCTTATGCCAGTATTACACAGTCTTGATTACTGTAGTTTTGCAGTAAGTTTTAGAACCTGGAACTGTGAGTCCTCCAACTTTGTTGTTGTTTTTTTAAAGAATTGTTTTCTGTATTTCAGGCCCCTTGCATTTCCATGTGAACTTTGGGATCAGCTTTTCCCTTTCTGCAAAAGAGGATGTTTTAATAGGGATTTCACTGAATCTGTGACTAAATTCCAAGAGTTTTCTCATCTTAAAGATATTAAGTCTTTCAGTCTGTGAACATGAGATGTCTTCCATTTATTTATGTCTTGCCTAATTTCTTTCAAAAGTGTTTTGTAGTTTTTAGTGTACAAGTGTACATTTTTTGTCAAATGTATTTCTAAATATTTTTTCTTTTATTTAAACAATTTGAAATTTTTTTAATACCACTGTCAGATTTGTCATAGCTATTATACAGAAATGCAACAGATTCTTATGTGTTGATCTGACATTCCTACAGACCTGCTGAACTAGTATATTAGCTCTTGGAAGTTTTTTATGGGTACCAGAGGATTTTTTATATACAAAGAGAGATAATTTTACTGTTTCCTTTTCACTCTGAATGCCTTTTATTTCATTTTATTTTCTTGTCTAAGTGCCTTGACTAGAACCCCCAGCACAGTATTGAATGGAATTGGCAAGAACAGACATCCTTGTATTGCTCTCGGTCTCAGGAGAAAAGTTTTCAGTGTTTTGCCAGCAAATGCGCTCCTAGCTGTACTTGAAGGATTTTAAGAAGTAGATTGAAGGGTTATAAGACTGGAAGCATGGAGATGCAGGTTAATACCAGGAAGGCTTACTTTATCTGCTTTATAAACTAAGTCCAATTACATTTTCATGATATTTAGTGTCTGCAGTGTCTCTCAGAGTATTGTTTCTCTCCACACTCTGTCCTCCCTGCAAGGAAGGGGCAGCTCCTATGCTCCTGTTTCTAACAAGATCACTTCTCTCCCAGCCTACCACACCACCTCTCCAGAAGGCTGAAACACTATCTTATAGTCTCAGCCACCAAGAGAACAGCAGTTTCCCCCAAGAGAACTTTTCTTATCTCTTTGCTGCCACACCACCGGGAACTTTGGAAGATTTCAGTGACCCACTGGCCCCATATGTTCCAGGTGATTGCCCACTTTGCTGGTGTTCAGGATTCGTCCCATTATGCCTCAAACTGCCATTAACCTTATGTAACACTAGAATTTCAAGCATTGTAAGTCTTTCAGTTATTTGACCTGGTGTCTCATAATTCACTGGTCATCAACACCCTATGATAGACCCCTCTTATTTTCCTCAATAACCTCCATCTTTTTCTAAAGTTCCCCTCATCATCATCTTCTTTTGTTTTGTTTTGTTCATTGAGACAGAGTTTCATTCTTGGCCCCCAGGCTGGAGTGCAGCAGTGTGACCTCGGCTCACTGCAACCTCCACCTCCCAGGTTCAAGCGATTCCCCTGCCTCAGCCCCCCGAGTAGCTGAGATTACAGACATATGCCATTATACCTGGCTAATTTTGTATTTTTAGTAGAGATGCGGTTTCACCATGTTGTGCAGGCTCGTCTTGAATTCCTATCCTCAGGTGATCTGCCCACCTCAGCAACCCAAAGTTGCTGGGATTACAGGCATGAGCCACCGTGCCTGGCTACCTCGTCTTCTTTTATAACAGAAATCTTGCTGACCTCTAAGGAGCCCACATCTGCAAGTCTCTCAATTCAAAAAATTGACACACCAATAAATTACTTCGCTATTTCTGGGTTAGCAATTTAAATCAACATAGATTTATTGATTAATTCAGTGTTCTGTAGGTGAGAAGTCCTTTTGTTAATGACCAGCTCCTTTTTTGCATTTAGACTTCAGTTTAAACATCACCCCCTAACAAAGGTCCTCCCTGACCATTTTGTCTTAAATCATCTCTCAGTAACTCCTTATCACATGATCCTATTCTATGTCTCCGCATAGCTTTATCACCATCTGACATTTTCATGTGTTAGCATATTGGAAGCTCTCCATTAACATATTTATTTGGGGCCTTTTTTTCCTTTATGTGCTAACTTTACTAAACTTTATTATTATACCTAAGATTATTTTCAGCTGATTCCCTTAGCTTTTCTAAGTATACAATCTAACACTGTAAGACAATAACTTTGTGTTTTCCTTTCTTTTTTTTAAAAAAAACATTTTATTGTCTAAAATTTTAATGATCAAAACAAAGTCAGGCTGACATTTGTAATAGATGAATTTGGTCATTTACCAATCAGAAATTAATTAAGTCTAAATTCCAAAAGAATCTTTCCTGTTATGGCAGAATTGGTCTAATAAAGTAATAGTTGAGCAAATGGTCAGACTTAGAAGAGAAATACTTCCGTGCATGTGAAGATTAAGATTTTAAAAACAATTATCAGTCCATTAATAAAAAAGTCAGCTCCTCCATAATACAACAATGTCAGCAGAAAGAACCTTCCCAAGGAAATAATTGAGCCTAAGCATATGGTTATATTATTTTTCAAATGTATATTATGTGCACAAATTTCAAACAGTCTTTTAGACCTTGACTAATTTAAGATCCATTTCTCCTTCCCTGAGGAGTATCACAGAGCTCCTCCTTTCCCTGGAAGTCACAAAGCCTTGTCTGCTGATCATAGTGTGATATTTGGGAAGATCTTTAGGTTGTATTTATGCAAAAAAAAAAACAGTGTGAAGACAAGCCACAAGAGAAAATGTTTGCAAAAGACGTGTGATACAGGACTGTTACCCACAATTTTCAAAGAACTCTTAAAACTTAACCATAAGAAAACAACCTGATTTTTAAAATGAGCAAAAGACTGTAACAGACACATCACCAGAGAAGACAAACAGATGAAAATAAGCATATGAAAAGATGCTCCATATCATATGTCATTAGAGAAATGCAAATTAAAATAAGAATGAGATACAACTACACATCTATTAGAATGGCCAAATTCCAGAACACTGACAACACCAAATGCTGATGAGGATGGGAAGCAACAGGAACTATCACTCATCGCTTGTGGGAATGCAAAATGGTACAGCCACTTTGGAAGGCATTTGGCAGTTTCTTAAAAAACAAAACATATTCCTATCATTTGATCCAGCAATCATACTCCTTTATATTTATCCAAAGGAGTTGGAAAGTTATATCAGCACAAAAATCTTTCCATGGCTGTTTACAACAGCTTTATTCATAATGGCCAAAACTTGGAAGTAACCAAGATGACCTTTGGTAGGTGAATGGATAATTAAGTGGCACCTCAGATACTGGAATATTACTCAGTGCCAAAAGGAAATCAGCTATCAAGCCATGAAATGACACAGAGTAAACTTAATACTACTGAGTGAAATAAGCCAGTCTGAAAAAGCCGCATGCCATATGATTCCAATTACATGACATTCTGGAAAAGGCAAAACTATGGCGGCAGTAAAAAGGGAAAAATAAGCAAAGCACAGAGGATTTCTAAGGCACTGAAAATACTTTGTATGAACTATAAGTGTGGCTCCTTATCACTATACATTTGACATTTTTCCAAATTCATAGACTGTACAACATCAAAAGTGAACCCTAAAGTGTGGACTCAGGGTGATAATGATGTGTCAATGTATGTTCATTGATTGTAATAAATGTATTGCTCTAGTGGGGATGTTGGTAATGGGGGAGGCTATGCATGGTGTGAGGGGCAGGTAGCATGTGGGAAATCTCCGTACCTTCCTCTCAACTTTGCCTTGAATCTAAAACTACCCTTAAAAAGTCTTTAAAGGAAAATAAGACATCTATAATTTTTTAATTTTAAATTTTAAGTTGAGGGGTACCTGTGCAGGTTTGTTACATAAGTAAACTTGTGTCATGGGGTTCGTTGTGCAGATTATTTCATCATCCAGGTATTAAGCCTAGTACGCATTAGTTATTTTCCTGATTCTCTCTCTCTTCCCACCCTTCACCCTCTAGTAAACCCCAGTCTATGGTGTTGCCCCTATGTGTCCATGCGTTCTCATTATTTAGCTCCCATTTGTAAGTGAGAATACACGGTGTTTAGTTTTCTATTCCTGTGTTAGTCTTGCTAAGGATAATATTCTCCAGCTCCATCCATGTCCCTGAAATGGACATGATCTCATTCTTTCTTTGTGACTACATAGTATTCCATGGTGTATATGTACCATATTTTCTTTATCCAGTCTATCATTGATGGGCATTTAGGTTGATTACATGTCTTTGCTATTGCAAATATGCTGCAATGAAAATACATGTGTATGTGTGTATATAACAGAACAATTTGTATTCCTTTGGGTATACATCCAGTAACGGGATTGCTGGGTCAAATGGTATTTCTGCTTTTAGGTCTTTGAGGAATCACCATAGTGTCTTTCACAATAGCTGAACTAATTTATACTCCCACCAACAGTATATAAGCATTATTTTTCTCCACAACCTCCCTAGCATCTGTTATTTTTCAAAAAAGCCTGTAATTCTTTTGAGTTACAGAACATAGGTATGGTGTAACTACTGAATATTTATCTCCTTCTTGAAATGCAGTTCTTAAGTATGGCAAAAACCAAAACACTTCAATGACGCCTCCTGTGAAATAATAATGGTGAGAGTACATCTATGTCACATTTTAATGTTAGATTAACATCCCAATAGTTTGAACATTCAGTGTGATGTTTGTTGTATATTTATGATATAAATTACTTAACATGCTAAGGGAGTTTAAAAGTATTGTTTAACTAATATTTTAATACAAATGAAGATTAAATGTATTACTTTTTGCCATCTATTTACTTTTTTCCTTTATTCTTGATGTATACTAAGTGCTAGATTTTATTCATAGGCATTCTATGTTAAATTATCCCTGCATTTCTTTGATAAGCTGACAGCCATTATTAGTTATCATTTTACTAAACTTCTGTAATTTATTGTTCTAGCATAGAATCAATATGTACAAAGACGAAGAGTACTTTTTGCATAGATAATTTGGCATGCTTTTTACATTTTTACTTCTATGGAAGATTAACCTTGGTTGCGTTGCTCTTTTTGACATTTTTGGCAATCAGTGGCATGTTAACCTCATGAAAATGAATACAGTGCGTTAGGAAGGTGACCAAATGTTGCAAATGTGTAACAGTTTTAACAACATTGGAAATATCTATTTAAGGATATTTAAATATTTGATAAAAAATTTCCCAATTAACTGAGTCCAGTAAAAAATGCATTAAAAAATTACTCCAGAATTACATGCTTTCTTATCTTTGAGGACATATTTTGTGAACTATTAATATATGCTGGCTTCTTGCTTGACAAACTTGTAAACCCAGGTTGCTTAGACCAGTGCTTTAGCCAAAAACAAGGAAAAAGGTGCTGACGTGATTGTATATTTAGAAGACCATATCATCTCAGCCCAAAATCTCCTTAAACTGATAAGCAACTTTAGCAAAGTATCAGGATACAAAATCAGTGTGCAGAAATCGCAAGCATTTCTATACACCAATAACAGACTAACAGAGAGCCAAATCATGAGTCAACTCCCATTCACAATTGCTACAAAGGGAATAAAATACCTAGGAACACAACTAACAAAGGAGGTAAAGGAACTCTTCAAGGAGAACTATAAACCACTGCTCAAGGAGATAAGAGTGGACCCAAACAAATGGAGAGACATTCCATGCTCATGGTTAGGAAGAATCAATATTGCAAAAATGACCATACTGCCCAAAGTAATTCATACATTCAACTCTATCCCCATCAAGCTACCAATGACCTTCTTCACAAAACTGGAAAAAAACACTTTAAACTTCATATGGAACCAAAAGAGAGCCTGCATAGCAAAGACAATCCTAATCAAAAAAGAACAAATCTTGAAGGCATCACACTACCTGATTTCAAACTATACTACAAAGCTAAAGCAATCAAAACAGCATGGTACTGGTACTAAAACAGAGATGTAGACCAATGGAACAGAACAGAGGCCTCGGAATTAATGCCACACTTCTACAGCCATCTTATCTTTGACAAACCTGACAAAAACAAGCAATGGGGAAAGGATTCCCTGTTTAATAAATGGTGTTGGGAAAATGGCTAGTCATATGCCCAAAGCAGAAACTGGACCCCTTCCTGACAACTTACACTAAAATTAACTCCGGATGGATTAAAGACTTAAACATAAGACCTAACACTATAAAAACCATAGAAGAAAACCTAGGCAAAACCATTCAGGACATAGGCATAGAGAAGGACTTCAGGACTAAAACATCAAAAGCATTGACAACAAAAGCCAAAGTAGACAAATGGGATCTAATTAAACTCCAGAGCTTCTGCACAGCAAAAGAAACAATCATTAGAGTGAACTGGATAAACCATGGAAGAAAATCTAGGCAAAACCATTCAGGACATAGGCATAGACAAGGACTTGATGACTAAACCATGTAAAGGAATGGCAACAAAAGCCAAAATAGACAAACGGGATCTAATTAAACTTAAGACTTTCTGCACAGCAAAAGAAACAATCATTAGAGTGAACCAGCAACCAACAGAATGGGAAAAAACTTTTGCAATCTATCCATCTGACAAAGGGCTAATATCCAGAATCTACAAAGAACTAAAATAAATATACAAGAAAAAAACAAACAACCCATCAACATGTGGGCAAAGGATATGAACAGACACTTTTCAAAAGAAGACATTTATGCAGCCAACAAACATATGAAAAACTGTTCTTCATCACTGGTCATTAGGGAATTTTTTTTCTCATGATAATACTGATCTTACTGTAGGTCTCTAGCCTCAACCCCTACCCTGCAGTTCACTTCCAAGCGAAATATGTGTGTATGAGTACATGAAAGGTGGTAAGGCATGGGAACTAGCTCTAGTCAGGCATGCGGCCTTCTTTACCACCATTTCCATATGAGAATGTCAATTTCATGTCCAGCTCAGTTCATAGTTAAACCATGTGACTCCTTACCCAACTGACTACATCAATGGCTATGCAAAAGAAAGTTATCCAGAAACATAGTTTTGAACTTTGATGCCCAATTGCTAACAAAACCTGGGCTAAGAGTAATATTTGTGAGAAACTGACTTCCAGGCTTAACATTCTAATATCTACTTCTATATTAAGCCAAATCATCAGAAAGATGTATATCAAATGTCCATCCTTCCTCTTATACATTTCCCCTTTCGTTTACCATTCCTTCCATATATTTTATGAAGATTATGAATTGATTATTTTTCCATTTTCATGCTGGTGGCTAAAAAAGTGAAACTTGTAGTATATAAGCAAGTATATATTTATACTCCCTTAGCAAGTACATATTTTAGCACCACAGGTTTGCTCTCTGACTTAACACTAGTGCCATTTTATAGATTTACCTTTTTTTCTCTTTTTCTTTTTTCTATTTATAATTTATTTTTCTTACTATGTCTCATTTAAACCTTTGTTTGTCTCCTTAAATAAATTTTGTAATAAGATAGGGAACAGATAATAAATAGCTGATCTTCCTGCCTTTGAAATTGCCTCCCTAATATTTGCCCTCTCTGCAGATATTGTGTGAAATTTCTAGTATACACGTTTCATCATGTCACTGCCCTCCTGAAAACTCCCTGAAGGGACTCCATCATACATGGTACTGATTCCAAATTCATTGGCCTGGGGCCTCCAACATCTCTTTCTCCAAATCTTCTATTTTACTTAGAAGACAATGCAGCACAGGAGTTAAGAATTCAGACTTCACCCAGTACCATATATCAGCCACTTGACAAATTTAACTCTTATGGCCCTCAGTTTCCTCATCTGTGAAAAGGCAGTAACAGTAACTACTATACAGGTTATTGAGAAGATGGAAATAGTTGTTATACACAAAACATTAAGAACCATTTCTGAGAATCTTCAAAAGTAGCTACTGTTATTAATCTTTACTCCCATCCCTATTAATTGTGATCTGTTCATAATGAACTACTTGAAGTGACCTGTAGCTTCCTCTATATTAAATAATTCCTAAGACACTCCATGTTATGCTCCCAGCCTTGTCTACTTTTTATAGCGGGTGAACTCTTCTTTCACCAGACCCAAACCAAGTATCTAACATTTGCAAATAAGTAAATAAATTCTTCCTAATCCCTCCATTCCACCCAACTTTCCTGGCCTGGAAAGTTGAACAGAACAAGTCTTTCTCTTATATTTTACTTTGTGGAGTCTTGTATTAGAGCACCTAGCTCACTTCATTTGAAATATGCATTTATCTATTGGCCTTTCTTGCTGAATTAGGAGTTCTTGGAGGCTCAAGATTATAACTTAACTACAGTTTTATTTCCAGCAGAGTAAGCTGTCAATAAATATTTGATAAGCTATGAATAAATGAATGGGCAACTGAATGAATGAATGATGGTATCATATTATGGATAAAGTAAACTAAAGAAGAAATTTAAAAACAGAAGTAGGGAGAGAGATTCAAGATGGCCGATTAGCAACAGCTCAGGAATGTAGCCCCCAGTGAAAGCGCAGAGAACGAGTGGACACAGCACTTTCCGACGAATTTTTGTTGCCCACAGACCGGGAGATTCCCAGCAGAGGAGCCACACGGGTCGCCAGCGCGACTCTTTTGGCCAGTGCAGCTGTTTTGCGGGTGCCCCAGAGAGGCAATTCCCGGTGCGGAGTATACAGGACGGATGGGCTCGGCTGGTCCCATCCCCACAAGGAAAACAGCAATTGTAAGCACTGAGGACTGAGAGTTTCATAGCAAGCACAGCGAACCCAGGAATGTCTGGCTCTGTGGAGAACAGGGCATCTGCCAAAGGAAAACTAAGAAACAGAAAAACTTCATCACCGGGTGGAGAGAGATCCAAGATGGCCGCATAGCAGCAGCTCAGGATTGTAGCTCCCAGTGAAAGCGCAGAGAGCAAGTGGACGCTGCAATTGCAGACGAATTTTTGATGCCCACAGACTGGGAGATCCCGGCGAAGGAGCCACACGGGTCGACAGTGCGACTCTTGGCCGGCGTGGCGCTTCTCAGTGCGGAGTGTACAGGACTGGATGCCCTTTTAGTCAGGCTCCGCTGGTCCCATCCCCACAAGGAGAACAGCAATTGCAAGCGCTGAGGACCGAGAACAAGCACAGCTGAACCCGGGAAGGCCCAGCTCTGTGGGGAAGGGGCGCCCCCCGAAGGAAACCTAAGAAACAGAGAAAACTTCATCACCAACAAGCAGGACATCCACTCAGAGACCCAATCTGAAAGTCGGCAATTACAAAGACGACAGGTGGATAAATCCACAAAAATGGGAAGAAACCAGTGCAAAAAGGCTGAGAACACCCGAAATCAGAATGCCTCTCCTCCTACAGGGGATCGCAGCTCCTCATCAGCAAGAGAACAAGGCCTGACGGAGGATGAGTGTGATGAACTCACA